>CAUYRH010011751.1:0-20320 GCA_963574655.1 Perodicticus potto | reverse complement strand
TGCAATCATGGGGCACAATGTGCTGACTTCATATACAATCTGAAATATTTTGGTCGAACTGTTAAACATAGCCTTCATGGCATTTTCTTAATCACTATATGAAGACATTGATATTCTACATTTAATAAGTTTCACCAGTATACAAAAGAAATTCTAAACATGAAATACTATTACTACTGGCTGCTTTATTTTAGCAAAATTTTTTTGAAGCGGACTTCCTAGCAGGAATAAAAAAGCTGCAGTGAGAAGTGCGAACTTTGTGATTTTCTTATTCTTAATTTTAAAATGTATATGCTTTTAAAATAAATTTAAAATCATGTTCATATCTAGCCTACAGGTCCTATCTATAAAACTATTTCTAAAACTCTCAATAGGTAAACTGTAGAACTTTGTAATTGCATACTGGCTCAATCTGACAGTGCAGTTTCTTTTCAAAGAGGTAAATAGCTTAGTTGTAAGTATAATAATTTTAACTCCTTACAAAAAAATAGAAAAATGAACACTGCTATACATCTCATGATTCCAAGATTGCTACATTTGACCTAAAATAAATGAAAGCTATCAGGTCTTGATAGCTTAACACCATCAAATATCTGAATCATAGTATATTTCCTCTTGCCCTGAAGCTACCTTCATCTGATTTGATTATACTTTGATTATACTTTGATTGCCTGCAGAAAAAAATAGGACAAGGAAGATGGCCAACAGGCTCAGCAATTTTATTTGTCATTACAAATTAGCCTATTGGTTTACTAATTAACTTTGGTTATTGGTGAGGGTAGCTAATGTAAGTGTGACTAACTAAATATAATTAGACACAAGGACTCTGACAAGATTGGTTTTTCTAAATGAGTCAATAAAGTAATAAAGCCTGCCCTGCAGAGAGTGGGCTTTCTTGGAAAACTTGAACATTATCACGTAACACTTTAAACTTGAACAAGAATTTCAGTCTTTCCTCAATATCCCCATTGTAAATTCTTTCAAATAATTTTTGCTACTGATAATGTCAAATGGCTTAAATATGAGATTTTAAAACACAAACAACTGTTAATAAGAATATGAAGGAAGATGAATTCACATACACTACTAGAAAGCCATTGCCAGAGCAATCATACATTAAGCTTTCATAGGTAATGACAATTCTAAGGCCCAGTTATACAACTCCCAGGAATATACTGCAGAGAAATTCATATAGAATTTCTATATGAAATTCTATATGAATTTCTCTGCAGTATATTCATATAGTATATATGAATTCTATATTCATATAGAATTTCTATAAGGAAACATGCTTTATATACTCCCTGAAGAGGGTAGCCAGTAGCCACTAGAAAGTGGACAAGTGGAAAATGCATTCCATGAAATACTATGTAGTAATCAGAATCACTGAGGTAGAGAGATAAGCATATAGAAACATGAAGAAATTTTTCAAACAGTGGTAAACACAAAGAAACAAGATTCATAGCATAATGGCACTTAAATTAAAAATACACACACTAGGCTGGGTGCCCGTAGCACAGTGCGTACTGTGCCAGCCACATACACTGAAGGTGGCAGGTTCAAACCCAGCCCGGGCCAGCTAAACAACTGCAACAAAAAAATAGCTGGGCATTTTGGCGGGCACCTATAGTCTCAACTACTTGGGAAGTTGAGGCAAGAGAATCGCTGAAGCCCAAGAATTTGAGGTTGCTGTGAGCTATGACGCCACAGCACTCTACCCACGGTGACATAGTGAGACTCTGTCTCAAAAAAAAAAAAAAATACACAAGGTGGCTCCTGTGGCTCACTGAGCAGGGCGCCGGTCCCATATACTGAGCGAGGGTGGTGGGTTCAAACCCAGACCCCACCAAACTGCAACAAAAAAGTAGTCGGGTGTTGTGGCAGGCGCCTGTAGTCCTAGCTACTCAGGAGGCTGAGGCAAGAGAATTGCCTAAGCCCAGGAGTTGGAGGTTGCTGTGAGCTGTGATGCCACAGCACTCTACCAAAGGTTTAAAGTGAAACTCTGTCTCTAAAAAAAAAATACACACACTAAACAACACTGCATATTTTATAGAACACACACCTATATTCAAGAACGGTCATGGGTGCCCATGGAGGCAGCAGATGGGATTAGAAACTGGAAATGGAAGAAAATAAAAATAAGAAAGACCTCACACTGACAATTTTTTGAAACAATTTTTTCTCTCATGTAGATGCAGGAATTCCATGATGGTTCATTATAAAATCCATTGTTGATCTTCTTAGCAATCACTAAAAGGTTTTGTTTTGTTTTTTTTTTTTTTTGCAGTTTTTGGCCAGGGCTGGGTTTGAACCCGCCACCTCCAGCATATGGGGCCGGTGACCTACTCCTTTGAGCCATAGGCGCTGCCCTCACTTAAATTTTTTTTAAATGATAGAATTTAATTACAAATGAGTCAGCTCCAAACATCCAGCAAACCAAATATATATTTCACTACCTACAATCAACTTTCTATAGTTTGCAAGAAATTGGCACTGTAAAGAAACTTAAAAACTTGAATTCAAACTTCAAAAGTTGTGTCTCGAAGTCCAACTCCTATTATATCTGCTATAAATAAATGAATGAAAGAAAAAGAAATGTACAAGTATAAAAGAAAATAATTCTATAGACGGGCACAAAGGCAGGGAGGGTGGGGTAGGGTAAAGGCAAGTAAAGCAAGGCCTGCCTTATATACTGGCAGAATACTCTGGCAGTCACTACTCACTTCAGGCTCTTGAGGTGCCTTGCCTTCCCCTGCAAACCTCTCTTATACACTAACTACACCATTTTCCACCAATTAGAAATTCTTGATTGTCTGAATGATGTCTTTGAAAATGGAAATAGACTATTAGTCATTTATATGATACTACAGCAGTATATGTTACAAATATTTTCTGCTAAGGCAGGTGAGTGGACACACAAACACACACACACGCACGCACGCAAGTGTGCTCTCATGCTCTCTTCCTCCCATTCTAAAGTCCTGGAAAGAACAACCATATTAACTTTTATCCTCTCGTGTTAGTCTATGTAACAAGGGAAACAATCCAAATAAGCATCAGGGAGTTGTCACAGCAAAAAACAAAGAAACAAGGACATATATGTCACTTAACCACGTGTTCCTTGGATGACACTTTAAAATTTCATGATTTGTTCCCTTGTCCATTTGTAATCTAATTAATGTGGCAATTTTGGCAACCAACTCTAGACTTCCTCTACCACAAACTGGGAAAATGCCAATTAACTTTCACTGTGTTTTCCCTGCTTCCAAATAATTAGAAAAGGGATTGTATCATAAGCTTATTATACTGACCAAGCTTTAAATGACCAAAGGCCATTTCTAGAACAGCCTTGCATTTCTGCAGAAACTATAAAACTGAAAGCAAAGAAAACATGAAAATCTCCAAATATCAGTATGTCACTTGGGTACAGAATCCAATCCTGAGTTTCCTCTCCCAACTGTGCCTTTGGAACAGACCACCAATACCCCTGGAAAGACCCTAAAAAAAGCCAAAACTGAAATCCATACTTGCTTGATGTATACAGTGTTTTTAATCACAATGAGGGTTTTTGTCCCTTAATAATAGTAATCAGCTGTAGCTCCTTCTATTTTAAGTGACAGGTACTTAGGGTTGTTGCCTTTTTTTTTTAGAAAACTCACCAGGAAAAAAAATGAACTCCATAAAGTTTGGAGGAGAGAAAAAATATTAAAATCAGGAGCCAATTACAATGACACAGATTTTCAAGCTTCTTGTAAGTATAAATGACTCTGACTACTTGTTTTAAAAGTAGAGTTCCAATGCCACCCTAAACCTTAGGATCACTGGCAGTGGGGTCTCAGAATTTATATTTTGAACAAGCACCCCCAGAAAGTTTTGATGAGAGTCATCCACAGACCACACTTGGGTACTTACTACGTTAAGAAATAAGGAAAAGTTAACAATGAAGTCTCATCAATTGAATAACCACAAAGGGATACAAATAAATCCTTACTGTAAATGATTTAAATCAAGTTGCTCTCACCCAAACCTTGCCAAAATCAGGAGATTAGAACTGACAGAAAGAAAACAAAAATGAAAAACCTTCACTCACTGTACTATAGGAAAGGAAGGACCTGAGCAGAGTTTCATAACAAGATAATGGACAGCAAGAGGGTGAAGTTAGGACTCATGATGTCGGAGTCTGGGGAAAGGGGATAACAGGAAATGAAGATTTGGTTAAATGACAGAGGAGGTAGCACATTTCTAAACCAAAATCTTCTAAATGACTTTCTACAAGAGGGAATGAGGACTACACAGATATCTCTTTATGCAAAGCTTAAGGAAGTAGATCTGTTATAGAACTTCTCCTGGTTTATACATCTTATAAGTCTTATTGAGCATAAAAATGTAAATAACTTATCAAGTAACTTGCCTTCAGCACAAGAAAATGTTTATTTAATTCCAACATGTGTGATCACCAAGGCCACATACCATTTAGAGATAACAGTGAGCCATGACTTCTAAGTTATGAAAAAGAGTTTCAAATGAGAAGTAGCAAAACAATGACCATCCGGTATGTGAAACAGCTTACAGTACACTTCAAGAAACTGCTGATGCTCTTACTGCTTTGGGTTCTTCCCTTCCTCCCCAATGCTTAAAGTGATATTTATAAGAAACCAGGAAAACTCAATTTGCCTAGGTATCTACATAGCTAAACACTGTGATTCCTTCAAATAATTGCTCAAATATCACCTTCTCAGAAGCAATTAAAATTTGAACCCTACCTCATTTTCTTTTTTGGCGGTTTTTGGCTGGGGCTGGGTTTGAACCCACTACCTCGGTACATGGGGTCAACGCCCTACTCCTTGAGCCACAGGCGCCGCCCCCTATCTCCTTATTTTCTCTGCTTTTTTTTTTTTCTATAGCACTCATCACCTTCTACTATACCTAATAATTTGGGTATATTTGGGTAATTTGTTATGTTTAGTTAATTACCCACTTCAGTCAATAGAATGTAAGCTACATGAAGGTAAAGATCTTTGTCCATTTTGTTCATTGATGAAGCCCAAGCATCTAGAACACAAGTGCACAAAAGGGATATGAAAGATTATGAAGGAAAAACAAATAGGGCATGGTAATATCAGTATAATATCAAGGGAAAAAAACATCTAGATTGAAATCTAAGTTCTACCACTCACTAGTGAGAAAATGACTACTGTATTTTCTGGCAAGTGTCTATGTGATCTTCAGTTCCTAATCTGTGAAATGGATGCTTTGAGGATCAGATGACACAAACATGTAAAACAGCAGCAAGGTGACTGCAGAATTAATTATTAATTTAAATAAATTGATTCAAAAGAAAGTTCAATCTTAAAATAAGTTCAAGATAAGAACTGAAGGATGTGACTATGGAACTAGGGTTAACACTAAGAGATATGAGAAAACCAAGAAAAGTAAATTCATTTGGAAAAGAGAAAAGAGATAGAGGTTTTGATCTATAGCTATACTGTCCAATACGGTATCACTAGCCACGTGTGCCTATTTAAATTTAAATTAACTAAATTAAACAAAATTGAAAATTCAGTTCCTTAGTCCCACATGGCTAGTGGCAACCACATTGGACAGAGCGGGTTACTAAACATTACTATCACAGAAAGCTCTAGTGCAGTGGTTCTCAATCTTCCTAATGCCGCAACCCTTTAATACAGTTCTGCATGTTGTGGTGGCCCCCCAACCATAAAATTATTTTTGTTGCTACTTCGTAACTGTACTTTTGCTACTCTTATGAATCGTAATGTAAATATATGATATGCAGGATGGTCTTAGGTGACCCCTGTGTAAGGGTCATTCAATCCCCAAAGGGGTCATGACCCACAGGTTGAGAACCACTGCTCTAGTGGATAATGCTGACTTATAACATTTGAGATGAAAGCAAAATATCTGCTCAGTAGAATGTGTAACTAAAGTCATGAGAGCATTCAAGTGGGTGTCATTCTAATATCTTCTGAGGCTGGATTCCTGTAAAGTTTGAGCACTTTTAGAAAAAATGCAAAATCCAACCAGGTTATCAATCTGAGTGGGAGATGCAAACTTATGTGAATGTCATAAATTAGGTAACTCAGTTCTAGGATTCCCAAACTTTCCCCCACTTGATGGTATGAGGTCTCTGACATAGCAACTATAAATAGAAGTTGGAGAGTCCCAGTGAGGTCAATGACAAGAACCTAGTCAGCACCTTGGCCCAAAACTGTGGTTAGCATTTCAAATATGCCAGCAACACCAAATATTACACGCAACCACACAATGGTTTTCTTAATAAGTGACTGGATAATATCTATAGCTCCAAGTCCTACCCAGAAAGCAAAACTCCCACCAAAAGTAACTGCAGTTAATGGAATGGTAGCACTATCCTTTAATGAGTAAGAATATTTCAACTACCAAAAGATTCAGATTAAATATACAAATAGTTAAGAGAATCAAAGGTCAATGTTTTTATTTTATGAAAACTACATAAAAACTGATCCTTATATATTCTGGGGAATCAAGCCTATAAGAACGACTGATTTGTAACCCAATTTTAAAAAGTATAGTTGAGTAATGGATTTAGACTTGCGATTTTAGGCTGAAATCTTACAAATTCATAAATAGTATTTTAACAGTGCAATGACTTTTAGGTCACTGTGCTTAAAAATCTAACTTAATATATTATAGGAATGATTTAGTACCTGGGAACATTTTGCTTATTACCTCAGACAATTAATGTACTTAAGAAATTGAAGATGTTAAATACTAACTGCTGCATTAATTACTACTAGCAGCTAGTCCAACTTTCTAATCCATCTATTACATTTTCTTAACTTACAAATTTCATTTTGACAGGATCACGTTTTGTAATTTATTCAATAAGTGCAACATAAACAAATGATGTATGACTTTAGCCTCTTCCCATGCAGTGACAGCTAAAAAAACACTAGTTTAATGTGTTTCACATTAAAACAAGTAATGACCTGAACCAAAAAGAAGGTATCACCTAAATGTTCATCAATGAAGAGCAGGTAAACTGGTCTATATCCATCCGACAGAACATACTCAGCAATGAGGACGAACACAACTAGATGCAACAACATGGGTGAGGATCACAAACACAGTACTGACAGAAAGAAGCCAGACACAAAAAGGTACACAGTGTGACTCCATTTATGTGAAGTTCAAGTAGGCAACTACATAAACTATGGGGTCAGAAGTGATGGCAGTCATTATTCTGGTGGGAGAAGCCACTGGGATGAGCATGAAAGATAGCTTCTGGTGTAATGCTTAGTAAAGCTGTTTCTTAATCTAAATACAATAAAATGGATGTGTTCACGCTGCAAAAATTAAACTGTAAATGTATAATCGGTTCATTTGCTTTTTAAATAAATTGTATAATATTTCCATAAAGCTTAACAAAAAAAAGTATATCTACAAATATTTATAACTATTTAAATAAGGTTTTAATCCATGTACCATCCCCAAATTATCTCAAAACCATCAAGCTATATGCAATGCACTTTGGGAAACACTAAAATATCAATGAAATATTATAGACAGGAAAGGTAAGATCCAGAAATAACAATAATTCTAATATGTAGCTAGAATACATAGTAGGTATCAAGGAAATAAGAAATAGACCTTAAAAGGCTGTTTAGGACAGACCCTACTGGAGGACCTTAACTACCCTACCAAGGAAATTGTGTAAATGTATTCAAGTAAGCTATGAGGATATCTAATACATACTAATGAGGCAGCTGGAAGACTGTTCAGCTACATTATTGCAGTCTTTACCTCTAATTTCCCCCAAAACATTTCAGCAATGCCTCTGTTCTCCGCATTCTAATTTCCAATGTGGGAAGACTGTTCAGCTACATTATTACAGTCTTTTCCCCTAATTTCTCCAAAAACATTTCAGCAATACCTCTGTTCTCTGCATTCTAATTTCCAATGTGGAAAAACTTCATCAAGAGTGCTTCTGGCCCCTTCATAATCCTCACACACCAGCTCTTTCTCAAGGGAGTAGTGATTTTTAGCTGGTAAATGCATTCAGAGAGAAGGCACCTGGGGTCAGCCCTTTCTCTCTCTTTGAAATCTACCCATGAGAGTAGCTATTTTTTAGTATTTTGGTGGTATGTGTTAAGCTAACTGGAGCTGGCTTTGCAAAAGGGGCCTTCTGTGGTACACTACCTATCAGACTAAGTCTCTCTAACCCAAGGTAAATATTATGTAGTTCAGGACTAAGTCATGATCTCCAACCAGCTTTATCAGTAACAAAGCTGACATTTTTATCTCTACCTATCTGTATCCTGTGTCGTACCTCAACTGATTCTGAAATCAGATGTTGGGACAGAAATATGAGGAAATGTGGCTCAGGGCCTATAGCTCAAGCGGCTAAGGTGCCAGCCATATACGCCAGAGCTGGTGGGTTTGAATCCAGCCTGGGCCCGCCAAACAACAATGACAACTACATCCAAAAAATAGCCAGGCGGTGTGGCGGGCGCCTGTAGTCCCAACTACTTGGGAGGCTGAGGCAAGAGAATCGCGTAAGCCCAGGGATTGGAGCTTGCTGTAAGCCCAGGAGTTGGAGGTTGCTGTGAGCTGTGATGCCACAGCACTCTACCAAGGGCCACAGTTTGAGGCTCTGTCCCCAAAACAAACAAACAAAAAAAACCCCAGAAATATGAGGAAATATTACCCCTAAGATGCAACAAATTACGAAGAGCACGAAAAGGGGGAGAGTGATTACTACTTTATGCCAAAAGGGTAGATCTACTCAGGATCCTCTGACTTGGTCTAAGGTTGAAATTAACATAGCAATCTGATTAACAGCATAAGTTACTTTCTCAACAACAAGGAAACACATAGGCAGCATCAGGAAGAGTAAGATTTGCTTAGTCCTTGCTTTTGAAGTGTTCCATAAAGTATCTGATTTGATCACAACAGCACTCCCATTTCTCTGCAGCCTAAAAACAGATCACTTAATTTATTCCAAGTGATCTGATCACTTTATTTTTATCAAGTGACCACAGAATAGATAATTCTACAGTAACTGCCAGACATACAGAAGTCTACCTGGAGAAAGTGTGGTCCGCCACAAAACGCAATGTAGAAAAGTATCCATAGATAGCAAGTCTTCGGGGAGAATTAGCTTACAGTCAAGCAGTAAACTCTCCATGGCGTCTTCTCCTTTCTCCTCTGGATTTTTTTTTTTTTTGAGACAGAGCCTCAAGCTGTTGCCCTGGGTAGAGTGCTGTGCTGTCACAGCTCACAGCAACCTTAAACTCTTGGGCTAAGCAATTCTCTTGCCTCAGCCTCCCAAGTAGCTGGGACTACAGGTGCCTATCTCAATGCCTGGCTTTTTTTTTTTTTTTGGTTGTAGTTGTCATTATTGTTTGGCAGGCCTGGGCTGGATTCGAACCCGCCAGCTCCGATGTATGTGGCTGGCGCCCAGCCTCTCCTCTAAATTTTGGGTCTTTCACATTCTTCCTGCTCATTCTCTTTTATTTCTAATACCATCTTCCCTTACAAATTAAACAACAAGATTCATTCACAGAAGGAAACAGCTACTCTAACTTTATCCATCCATTAATTTTCTTAAATTATGAATTTCATTTTGACAGTATCATATGTTTTATAATTTATTCAATAAGTACAACATAAACCAATGCCTTAACTATATGAAAGAGTATTTGATCATGATCTATTTAATTGCAAAAGGTTTGAAACTTGGCATGACAAAGACAGTAACTTGACTAATAGTAAGCAGATAATTTTCCCCCAGGGAACAAAATCAAGTATGGTAATCCAGCAGAGAAGAATATAGGCTCTGGGGGAAGAACAAGGTTGAAATGCTCTCTTTCATTTCACAGTTGTGTGGCCTTAGACAAACTAGTATGTCTGAGCCTCTTATTTCTTCACCTATAACATACATACATTACCAATTAGTTTTCAGAGCTAGTATGATAATTAAATGGAACACTGTATATAAACCTGGCATATTAGGACTTACTCAAATTAAACTATTATTCCTATCCCTAGAATTCTTAGCTAGGAATGCAAATTAGGCTAAATAGCTCATTCAACATAACTACCAAAATAAGCTCTAATGTTCCCAAATGAAGTTAAGTCACGAGTCAAGTCATTTGTACAAATAACCTCTGCTACAGAAATGCATCAGGTCCTACAGGACTTAGGATGGACCCCTGAAAAACATTTACAAGAGGTTAACTCGGCTTTTTTCCTTGTGGAAAACATCTACCAAAGCTTCTGGTAGATATTAAATAATACATTATTTTTTAAATGGCATACGTAACTGACATTATTAGCAAGTAAATTAATTAGTAGCATTCTTAACCAGATGTGCTTTTGACCTGAACCAGAGGAGACTATAATATCCAAAAATTGCCATAGAGCAGTACTAACTAAAGCAAACTACAATGAAGCTGGAGCCAAAGTTACAATCAGGAAATTGGTTAGCAGTGTGAAGGGACAAAAGTCAGCAAAGGATTTTTTTTTCCCTTCTCTTTTTCATAATAATTACAACAGTTTTTTTAAAAAGGGGGAAAAAATCCAAAACCAAACCATAAAAATGTCACATATGTACTTGGCATTTATTATGATTTTTGAAAATCTAAAACTGCTTTCAAGGGTATAAAGAAACTATACGTGGAGTATCATGCACTTAAAGAAAAAAAGGAGGTAGCAAAAAGACCTGAGTTCTCCATGAATAATCTATTAAGTAGATCATTCTATAAGAAGCTTTTGATAAATCATCTAATACAGTTTTTGTGTTCCCTCATACTTCAACTAAATTTCAAAGTACTTGTACAGAACTAGATTTTATCACTAACTATTTAAGCCAGAACCAAAGACCACAGCTTCCCACCAGCTGTAACCTATGTCATGATTACAGTTGTGCCTGACCTATTGATGCCCTCAGTCCTTGAAACAGTCACACAGGGCACCTCAGCCATGGGAAGCCTCAACGTGTCTTACAAATATGACTCTTCCTTGGAATGATGGAGACTAGGACCACTAATTCCAACAAAAGGAAACCTGCTCTCCCTACTTAGTTCTAAGAATATGAATCTGCACATATATGTATAATCACACACAGATGCTTACAAGTGAGTAGACATAAAGCCAGTATATAAAGCCATTCAGAAAAGTTTAAAAGTTTGAAACCCAATGACATCTATTAAAACATTAAATGAAGCCAAGAGTCCAAAACATGATCCTTGATTCCTCTTCCACCCCCAACTACTCAGTAACCAATTTCTGGAAAATTTACCTCCTAATATTTTCTCAAATATGTTACCTACTCCCATTATGCTTTAGTTCAGAATTCCAGGATTTTTCATTGGTGTAACAGTCTCCTAATTGGTCTCTTTTTAGACACAATTCAAACTGCCAACTACCAATTGTTAACAGGTTAAATAACAAGCACCGTACTAAGTACTTGATGGTTTAATTCGTATTTTTCAATTCTGACAGCAAAACTGCTAAGTAGGAATTATTGTCCTCATTTTTACAAATGAGGAGACTGAAGCTCTGAAAGAGTTTAAGTGACTTGCCCACGGTCAAACAGCTGAAATTGCGTAGCAGAAATTCAAACCAGGTCTATATTCCCAAACATTATATTACTAAAGTGTTCAGCCTTCTTCTACTTGGTCCCAGTGTGACCTTCCTAAAAGGTAAATCTAATTACATTTTCACCCACATAAAGTCGGGTAAACAAGATTCACCTCTCTAGCCTCCCTCCTGTCTTATCACCTTGTTCTGCCACATTTAACTCCCAGCAGATTCCTCATCTGTCTCTCACTTCACCTGTAAACATAGTTTGTCGGCCAAGAACACTTCTCCCTTTTGGCAGACTGTCACCAATGCAAACTTCAAGATTTACTCAGATAATCCTTACTCATGGAAGCCTTCGCCCTCACAAACATACACCCAAAACTGGGAAATGACCATGTGCTACAGTTAGCAGCTACATTTCTTATCACATTATATAAGAACTTCACCTAGATTATTAGTTCCTTAAGAGTAAACACTGTATTTTTGAATGTCTGTACTGCTATACAGTATGTATGTTGTAGAGGAAGGACTCGCGTACATTGAATTAACAACTTAATTCATCAGAAGAAGCAGAGCTTAAGAATTTGGACCTGAAGTCAATTTGATGTGCTTTCAAATTCTAACCTGCCACACTGCATACCTGCAAAGCCTGCAGCAGACTCCTTAGTTTGCTTTGGGTTTCTTAAATTTCTTCATCTGTAAATGGGAGAAAACTACACCTACCCCATAGCTTGGAGAGGAATAAAAAATAAAGGATTTAGCATAATCTTTGGCATATTGTAAGTGACACTTTCAACAGCAGCAACATCTTTTTTCACTCAGTTTATCCACGCTGATAAAGGTACATCTTAGAAAATAGCTTCCTCCAGTAGCTTTCATCAGAGATTTAAGATGTGCTGAAAAAGTTGGAAGTCAAAATCTCTTACATCCCTCATACGCAGACTCTTGTCTTTTACTTCTGGTTACACAGAGCTCAGTAGCTTTTCCACCCATACCCTAAATTACTAACTAATGTTTGGGGTTTACTGCTTCTTACTCAGTGGTTTCCTCCTCCCTCAAAGTTAAGGACCATGCCCCTAAGCAAACAGAAACTACCCCACAGAAACCAATCACCACCTTTTCCCAGAGCACCAACTGGTACCCCCACACCAGCCTTTCACGAATCAGAGAACCCTGTAATCATCTAGTACAAACTTAAATCTCTTCGGAGGAGCACAGAAGAACCCCTGCTACCCAAGCCCCCCAAGTATTGGTTCAAGATAGAGAATTAAACGCTTGGCACTAAAAACCCAAGAAGAATCCCTTTAGAGCCTTTACCAGCAAGAGTTTTTCAGATCTGTTACCTTCCAACAGTGACCAAATCCACCATCCCATCCTTCCCCCTTCCTCAGACAGTCCAGGGTCTCCCTCACCCTTCTCTTGAAAGAGGTGGGTCTCTAACTTTCAGGGACCGAGAAGCCTTCCACGCATCCACATCACCTCCTTTCCCACCTCGCCTGTGCCCTCCCGCCGCACAGGCCTTGCCTGGTCCTTTGCTACCAGTTCCTTCCACAGACCGCTACTCACCGTTTCTTGGGGATGATGCCCGACTCCTGCGCGGCGGGTGTGGCCGTGGGCGCCGCCGTGGCCGCCGACGCGGCTCTCCGCGCTTTACACTCATTGGTACTCAGAGCTTCCCGGGGCCGGCCCAGCAGATGGCCCGAGAGAACCCGCAGCCTCCGCCCGGCGCGGTCCGGGTCCTGGTCCCGGTCAGCTGCAGAGCCGGAGCTCGCGCCCGCGATCGTCCCGCCCGCTGCAGCCGCCGCCTCCGCCATGGCTTCCGCCTTGTGCCGCCGCCCGGGACCGCCGGGCGCGGGTGAAAGGTCACTCCGAGCGGCGCCCGGCGCGACCATTCGCTGCGGCGCATCCCAGCAGCCACCGCGGCGCCTGGGCGGCGGGTGCCATGCGCCCGGAGCTGTACATTCTCTGCCCCCGCCCACCGCGCCCGCCCTCTGGGTTCTCGCCTCGGGCTGCGTGCACCTGCCAAGCAGGTGACTTTGAGCCGCCGGGTCCACCCCGGACTGGCTGGACCAGAAGCCAAACCACAAGCGCCCCAGAGTTGGCCTAGAACCCTATGTGGTGTCTTTGGGTGTGGCCTAGGCTTCGGGAGGCTCTTTCGGGGGCACGTGCCTCGGAGCAGAAGGAGTGGGCGGTGCTACTGGACCTGAAAACCGACCCAGCACCGTCGGTTTCCTGAAAGAGGCTACAGTGTTCCACCAATGCCCTCCCTCCCAGCGGAGGTTACCAGAGTAACTGAAAACTGACTCTCATTGACCCTAGCATTTAGAGCACATAGCTCTATCATTTTCTCATCTTCGTGCCTGGCACTGTACTTCATGCTAAATCACAAGTAAGTATTCACTATTTTACAGACGAAAAATAGATTATTTAACTTGCCCAAGAGCAGGCAGAGAGTAAATACTAAAGCTAAGTTGCAACTTAATTCTTTTTCCATTCATTACTGGGTTCTACACCCTACCTAACCCTCATGGAGGCAGTTTTTTATTGCTACAGATAGCAGTTACCCAATAACTGTTCTTAAGACTTCTCACTTATTTACAAATTGACTTTATTTCTGGAGGGTGACACTTGGTGAAATCAGAGGAAGTCGTAGGACAGTGCTCCACCGCAGTTTTCAGCCAGTGTCTTGCATAAAATGAGCATAAATACTCTCACGTACACTGCCCATTGTCATTCTCCATCCTGTCACTACCTTCACACGTTATGTCTTCCTAACAAAA
Source organism: Perodicticus potto (assembly GCA_963574655.1). Classification (NCBI taxonomy): domain Eukaryota; kingdom Metazoa; phylum Chordata; class Mammalia; order Primates; family Lorisidae; genus Perodicticus; species Perodicticus potto. The sequence continues at coordinate 5,957 of CAUYRH010011751.1, read as the reverse complement.
AGAAAATACAGTAGAACCTCCATAGGTGACTAACTCCCTACATTGATCACCTCCTTAAATTGACCCAATCTTCATAAACCAGATATGCACCACATGTGCCTAACAGTACAGTGGTGCCTAGTTCCTTACTTTGACCACCTTATTACAGTCCCTTGGGTGGTCAGCTTACAGAGGTTCTACTGTAGGAATCTGTAGAACGCCACATCCCTAGGACTAGAGATTGACAACTGACCTGTAGGGTCTCTTGCCAGTTTATGTGGTGTCAATCTCTAAAACATGTATTTTATGGCCTTTACAAGTCTTACATCCTTTGAAATTCATACACAAATGCCAAGCCCCATTTTCAATTGCTTTTTTCAGCAATCCAAATGTCTAGCAGTAAAGAAGTGGTTAAATAAATTACATCAATATGATATATTTTTGCAGCTATTAATTTAATACATCTGTGGCAACATGGGACATTTTTATGAATTTGTTAAATGTAAAAAACAGCCATACTCTAAGCATTTTATACATTATCTCTTTACTCGATCTTTGCAAAAACATAATGACCAGGTTTTATTATCCTTATTTTATAAATAAAGGCTTAAGGAGAGCAAGAGACTTCCTTGAAAGCTTCCTTGAGCTGTATATTATCTCAAATAGTGTATAATTCATGTTATCTTTATTTTACCACTAGGGTTTTGAGGACATTAACACTGTGTGTTAAAACTTACTTATATAGATTGGGGGTTTTTTTGAGGGTTTTTCTTTTTCAAATTCTAAATCTGAAACTTCCTAGAACAAATTTTCACTTTAGATATAAACTACAGTCCTAGTTCCTAATGCTTATGGATTGAATTCTAGGAAGAATTTCAGAAATTGCTACCACAGTTATCAAGACTTCATTCCTGGGGTACAAGAACATCAAGAATATGAGAGACATATATAGCACTCTCCTAAGTATTTGTAACTGAGGAAGAGGATCTTTAGTTGGTCTTGTATAATTAAATATCAAAGCCTGCAAGCTACTAGTTTCTGACTTTTGCATAGAGTGGCCTTGTTTTGTTTCATACCCTCTCAACACAGCAAAATCTGTTTCTGGTCAGCATTTTCAGGATCCAGTTGATGACAAGAAATGTGGCTATATGCTCCTGCACATTTGAGAATGGCAGAGAGAGATCCTAGCTCCCTTTTCTTTACTTGATTTCACTATCTATTAGAGGATTTACCCTTATTTTGAAAATTTAAAACCCACTGTGCCTTCCAATGTCATTTACATACTCCTACTGGTCTTTGGTTTTTTCCACACTCGTATTCACTGACCTGATAAAACAATCTCTACAAAAGATGGAGGTGGCTCAATCCAAGAATTAAGGAGCCAAGAATGTTCCTCCATGCTTTCCCCTAAGTTTATCTAGTTATTACCTCCATTCTCTTATGTTTTATCTCCTTTATCTTTAGGATTCAACCTCAGATGCCACTGGTTAAATTGTTACAAAAAGAAATAATAACAACACTGGTATAGACCTATCAGTTATTGAGTTGAGATTCCCACAGACTTTGATTTTGCAAGAGTATAATTTCTTTTTCTTTCTTTCTTTTTTTTTTTTTTGCAGTTTTTGGCCAGGGCCAGGTTTGAACCAGCCACCTCCAGTATATGGAGCCGGCACCCTGCTCACTGAGCCACAGGCACTACCCAAGAGTATAATTTCTTGATTCTCTCTGTGCTTCCTTGGATGGGGCAGAAACTGAATTCATTTTACCCTTCCCTTTTGTGCTTCCCTGTTGTCCACTAGTGGCACCATTGTCCCCTAGTTTCATCAACTTCAGTATTATTCTACTCTCTTTCTCTTTTGTCTGTTATATTTACTGTATCAACAGGACATTGTCCTCTGTGTCTCTTAAATCTATTGTTTCCCTGAAAATTCTTGTACGCTTTTATTTGTTAATTAGCTTTTCATTTAAATATGTCTGTTTCGGCTCAGCGCCTGTGGCTCAACGGGCTAAGGCACCAGCCACGTACACCTGAGCTGGTGGGTTCGAATCCAGTCCCGGCTGCCAAACAACAATGACGGCTGCTTGCTGTGAGCTGTGGATGCCACAGCACTCTATCCAGGGCGACAGCTTGAGGCTCTGTCTCAAAAAAAAATTGTCTGTTTCTCCCAACAGACCATAAATGCCATGAAGGCAGAGTTCATATACTACATAAGAATCTGAGACTCATACGTAATTTATAAGTGACTTATAAATTTGAATTTGAGGGAAGAGAATGGAGCCACAGTCCTCAAAGGAAATATTTCCCCTTTTTCCTCCAACTGAAAATGCTGTGCAGTGATTACGTAGAAAAGCACTTTCCACAATGATGGAAATGTTCTATGTCTGTACTTTCTAATACAGTCACTACTAGTCACGTGTGACTACAAGCACTTGAAATGTAAGTAGAATGGCTGAGAAACTAAATTCTTAAATTATATTTTTAATTAAAGGAGAATAGGTGGTTCACAGTGACTATATTAAATAGCCCAGTTATAGAGTTCATAAGTTATTCATACCTGGAGATACCAACTCTACCTACTTCCTTTCCCTCACTATTGGTATAACCCTACATTGGGGTATGGAGAAGAAAAATATGTATGGAGAAATATTTATCCCTTATATCCTGATCTAGGGCAGTAAATGTATTCTACCAAAAAATCCTATAAATGATTAGGTGTGGTCAAAATAATACAATTTCCAGTTCATTATGGATTCCATAGCCTTTTACAAGCCACCTTGCAGATCTGACCATCAGAGGTAAAGTTCCTTTTTGCATATTGTGCTATTCAAAGATAAGTCTTGGTAAGAGAAGTATTGCCATAAAGGTTTATGAATGAATTTACCAATGAATTTACCTCCTGATGAGCCACCTTTCTAGCACAGGCTTTGTGAAAAAGTTAAAACATTCCAAGAATTATTTGACTAATACAAAAAACTATCCAATGCTTCTGAGGAAATTCAGACAATGAAAAGTTAGATTAGCATGCTAGATCTGCAGATCTTAAGAGATTATTCAGCATTAACTATCCAGTCCAGTTCTAGAATCCCTGAGCCCAACTACTGTTTAAACTACTGCTTCTAAAAATGTGCAGTAGAATCCTAGGGAAAGTGCTTGGCTGTCTCTCATGAAGTGAGGAAAAGGACAGGTGGAGCAAATGACTGAGTGCCCTAAGCAGAAAAACTCTTCATGTCTGACAGTTCAGCAACTCTATTTCTTGAAGCTTCTCACACCCTTTTCAGATGTTATTTGGACAGCATTTAAACGCCAGCAAGCTCATATGCTTACAATTGTGTAAAATTCATAGATTTCTTGCCAAAATACTATATAAGTCATAGTGTCCTCAGATCATTTTTGGAATGAGTTGAGTCTGTTAATTTTTGCCTGACTCCCCAAAGAGCTCTAACACGGCCAGCATGCTTAAAATGTAAATGTAGTTAACTACCTTCTTGTCCAAATTGAGGTACAAACATGCTTTTTGCCAACTCTCAGAAGGCAAATTTATAAATTATATGCCAGTAGAAAAACTACTGGTTATATATATTTCAAATATGTTTTCAGTAATGAAAACATATAGGCAGTAAAAGCATTTGTTGAGGGACTATTATGTACCTAATTCGCTACGAGGTGCTATGAAATGCAAAAGTGTTCAAGCAATTGGCTCATCTACATGATATAATCAGGTTAGTTAGGAGTCAGGATATAAGTGGGGGGCGGGGAAACTGAGTGATATTACTGGTTGAAATAAGCATGAGAGTAACCTTAGTGAAAGGTTTCCTGTCACCTCTGTGAAAAAGAAGAACCTGGCTTGGCGCCCATCACTCAGTGGTTAGGGAGCCGGCCACATAACCCCGAGGCAGATGGGTTTGAACCTGGCCCAGGCCTGCTAAACAACAATGACAACTGCAAAAAAAATAGCCAGGTATTGTGGCAGGCACCTGTAGTCCCAGCTACTTGGGAGGTTAGGCCCAGGAGTTTGAGGCTGCTGTGAGCTGTGACGTTACAGCACTGTACTGAGGGCAACACAGTGAGACTCTGTCTCAAAAAATAAAAAAATAGAAGAATTCAAGCACAATGCCTTGTAATTTATTTTGTGCTGCCTTAGAGGAACAGATGTTTCACATGAAGCCTGGTCTGTTGTGATTCTTATAATTCCCACAAAAATCAAAACCTCCATGAATATCACTCTCAAGGGGGCGATCTCAACAAACCTATTCTTTCTGAGTTCTGGGACACTTGGCTTTTGATAGCCTGCATCTCAGTAGAGAACACATCACCTGCACAGAAACAAGCAGTAACCCAAGCTATATACAATTTTAAGTGCAGTGCCATTATTTCCATGTATGGTGTCTCTGCTAACTTCAGGCAAAAAACAACCAAAAAAAAAAGTCTAGTAGGATAGAGTAATTCCTGGAAACATGCACCCAATTTCTTTCCTGCATTGATTGTCATTACAAAGCTTTAGAGCTGCTGAGTGATCGCTAAACATAAGAATTCTTGCATTTTTATGCCTTTTTGTGTGAAATATAATACAAAAGTGAATCAAAACATAAATTATCACAACTCAAGCACTCATCTACCATCTACATTGAGAAATACAACATTGCCAGAATTCAGAAGCCCCCTCTTATGCCCTCTCCCACTCACTTCACCCTCTCTGCCCGCCAAAGGTACCAGCATCCTTAGTTTTATAAGCATTTCCGTACTTTTCTTAATGATTTTGCCAACTAAGCACGCATCCTTACTTGTTTTTTTGTTTGTCTTATATTTATATAAATGGAAGCTTATAGTATGCTCTGGTTTCTTTCATTCAACATTATCTTTATGAAATTCAATCATTGTTGCATATAGTTATTATTCATTGATTTTCTTTACTGTATAGTATTCTATTGAATGCATATACCAGCGTTTATTCTACAATTAATGGAAATGGTATTTCCAGTTTGATACTAGTATAGATAAGGTTACAGTGAACACTCTTGTATATGTCTCCAGGTGGACGTGCTCCATATGAATGTCCATTGAGTGCTCATCTAAAGGTGGAATTGCTAGGTTATAAAGTATGCATATGTTTGACTTTAATAGATAATGAAATGCCAGTCTGTTTTTCAAAGGGATTTTATAGTACCTACTATCCCAGCAGTATATGAAAGTTCCCATTTGCTCTAATATGTAGTATTATAAGTATGGTAAGTTTTAGCTTTTTGATGGATGTGTACTTATTGTGGTTTTAATTTGCAATTCCCTGCTTACTAATGAGGTCAAGTGCCTTTCTGTATATTTGTTGGATGTCATTATTTGTGGGATTGTTGTGCTAGGCTTTTACTCATTTTTTCATTGGATTATCTGTCATTTACTTATTGATGTATAATGATTGTTTATGTATTTAAGATATGAACCTTTATTGGATGGATGTATTGCAAATTTCTAATGTTATTATGTGGTTTGCCTTTTTATTTACCTAGCAGTGTTGTTTGATGAGCAATAGGTCTAAATTTCAATGTGGTCAGACTTACCAACTTTTTCCTTTATTTGATAGTTTTGTGTTCTGTTTAAGACATCTTTACCTGCTTGATGTAAGGGAGGTAGTTCTCCTGTATGGCTTTCTACAAACCTTATTGTTTTGCCTCTCAGATTTATTTACACTGTTTTCCTGGAATTAATTTTTTTTTAAATACATGTATTTTATTATTCTTCATTACATTATTTCCCCCCCCCACCCGTCCATGATAAGACAGAATTGGTTTACAGAAAAGAATACAGAAAACACCAAAGCTCCTGGTAGTGGGAGAGATTTCAAGTAGGGAGAGAGAAGCTCTCTCCGTTCCTCTCCCGGTCTTTCCCCGTCTCCTCCTCTAGGCCTCTAGCCTCAGGGTATATATATAGGTGTATGGGTTCCTTGGCCAGGAAACGAATGAATGCAGTCCCTTCCGCCGGGGGG
>CAUYRH010011750.1:0-11368 GCA_963574655.1 Perodicticus potto | reverse complement strand
GAACCTGATGCAGGTAAGATGTTTAATATGTTGGGGACTGGGTGACGCCTGTGGCTCAGTGGGTAGGGCGCCAGCCCCACATACCAAGGGTGGTGGGTTCAAACCTGGCTCCAGCCGAACTGCAACAAAAAAATAGCTGGGTGTTGTGGCAGGCGCCTGTAGTCCCAGCTACTTGGGAGGCTGAGACGAGAGAATCGCCTAAGCCCAGGAGTTGGAGGTTGCTGTGAGCTGTGTGACGCCACGGCACTCTACCCAGGGCTATAAAATGAGACTCTGTCTCTACAAAAAAAAAAAAGATGTTGGGGACTAAAGCCACAGCATCTAGCCATCTTTCCTCAGTCCCATCACCCAATGACATCCCTGCTGCCCTGGACTCCATCAAGATTCAAATAAATATTCTCTTCCCTGCACTAAAAGAGCTCAATATTCCTTTACCCCTCTTGAACCTGAGAACACATCTGGGTCTCCTCCGAATCCATCTCGTCAAGGCAGATACCTTGTGCTATAGGATAAATCTAAAAGGTGATAAGTGTGAAGCTCCTCACTCTAGGTCTAAGATTTCAGTTGCACAGGTTCAGAATGGGAGACCGGGCTTTGCAGCCATTCTTATGAAAAATATCTGAGGCTGTTAGTATTCTCAGTTTGGCAGACACCAAAGGAGTGAGATGAGGGCACAAAACAAAAACCTTTGCAAACGTGGGTTGCATTAATGGAAGTATAGAGTCTCTATCGAAGGAGGTGGTAGTAAGTCCTACTTTCATGGGCCAGGCCTCGCCCAGAGCATGTGTTCAGTGCTGGACTCACACACTAAGAGCAAAAGGGACAGACTAGAGAACACATGGGGAAGAGACCAGAGTGGGATATAAGGAACATCTGAAAGCCGAGGTGGTGGCACACACTTGTAGTGCCAGCTGTTCGGGAGGCTGAGGTGGGGGCAGTGCTTGAGCCCAGGAGTTTGAGTCCAGCCTGGACAACATAGACTCTGGTCTCTAAAAAAAAATTAAGGGGCAGCACCTGTCGCTCAAGGAGTAGAGCGCCAGCCCCGTATGCGGGAGGTGGCAGGTTCAAACCCAGTACTGGCAAAATCATAATAATAATAATAATTTAAAAAATGAAAATAAATAATGATTGAAGAAATGAGATTTCTTCAACTTGCAGAAGAGAAAAGTGGGGTCTTCATTAAGCTTAGCGATTCTTGGAGGACACCTCCTCAAGTGCTTCTGATGGCCAAGGTACAGTCACATATGTTAATGGATTCAGTTTTCACAGCAGCCTTGAGAGATATGAGTCATCCTCATTTTGGAAATGGAGAAATAGAGACTCAAGGAGATTTAGTATCTCACTCCAGGTCACATCGTGAGTAAGGGGCAGAGTTGCAGTTTGAACCCCAGCCTAGCTAAGTCTGCCTCGTAGAGCGTGGCTACTTCAGTTCCAGTCCATTCAGAGTGTCCTCGAGGGAGCTGGAGTTTTTTCCGGTGTTTCCCAGATTCGGGGATCTCTCGAAGTTGTAGAATTTTTTTTTAAGTGAGAGAGAAAGGCTGGTGTGGTGGCACACACCTGTAATCCCAGGTACTTGGGAGGATCCCAAACATAGTATTTTGAGGCCAGATGGGGCAAGATAGTGAGACCCCTCTCTAAAACATTAAATAAACATTTTAAAACAGAGAAGGGGGGAATGTCAATGTTTTAGTTTTCTAATTGAGGACTATAAAAAAACCCAACTATCAACATCATTTTACAGAAGAAACAGCAGGTGTTATACCAAAAAATCAGGAAAATTATCATCGGAAACAAAATGAAGTCTAAAGTGGAATAAATTAAGCTTCGTGAAAGTCTCCCTGCATGACCCTTTTCCTCTGATCATTTCGGTCTCATAAAAAGGTTATCTTTTGGAAACCATGAGAATAGTAAATTCCTAAGGATTTTTACCTCTCTCTTTTTTTTTTTTTTGAGACAGAGTCTCACTATGTCACCCTCGCCCTCATAGCAACCTCAAACTCTTGGGCTCAAGCGATTCTCTTATTTATTTATTTATTATTATTATTATTATTTTGGAGACACAGTTTTACCTTGTTGCCCTTGGTAGAGTGCTATGCCATCACAGCTCACGCCAACTTCCAACTCTTAGGCTTAAGTGATTCTCTTGCCTCAGCTTCCCAAGTAGCTGGAACTACAAGTGCCCGCTACAATGCCCAGCTACTTTTTTTGTTGGTGGTCATGCAGTTGTCATTGTTCTTTTAGGAGGCCTGGGCCAGGTTCCAACCCTCCAGCCTCAGTGTACATGGCCGGCACCCTACCCACTGAGCTATGGGCTCTGCCCTGTTTTTACATTTTTGTGAGAAAAAAAATTGGCCTGAATCCCAGTACCCCAAATCATCCACAGTTAATATTTGGTATGTTTCCTGTGGGTCTTTTTAACGCATACGTTCATTTATTTTTTTTATTTTGAACCTTTTTTTCTTTCACATATAATAAGCATTTTTAATAAGCATTTTTTCCTTTACTGTATACTCTCCACAGCATCATTTTCAGCCATTATGTACTACATATCTCTTTTTTTTCTTTTTCTTTCTTTCTGTTTTGGAAACAGAGTCTCACTTTCTTGTTCTGACTAGAGTGCTATGGCATCAGCCTAGCTCACAGCAACCTCAGACTCCTGGGTTCAAGCGATCCTCCTGCCTCAGCCTGGCTAATTTTTTCTATTTTTAGTAGAGATAAGGTCTCGCTCATACTCAGGCTGGTCTTGAACTTCTGGGTTCAAGGGGTCCTCCTGCTTCAGCCTTCTAGAGTGCTAGGATTACAGGTGTGAGCCACCTGCCCGGCCAGCACTGTGTATATCTCAATTGACTTAATTGTCTCTCTGTATTTGGGTAAAAATGTTACTGTACTAGCTAATATTTATTCAGTACTTTTTACATGCCATGTGTGGAGCTCAGGACTTTACTTTTTCTTTTCTTTTCTTTTTTTTTATTTGGAGACACAGTCTCACTTTATCACCTTCAGTAGAGTACCATGGCATCACAGCTTGCAGCAACCTCCAGCTCTTGGGCTTAGGCAATTCTTTTGCCTCAGCCTCCAAGTACCTGGGACTACAGGTGCCCGCCACAACGCCCGGCTATTTTTTTGTTTTGCAGTTCGGCCGGGGCCTGGGTTTGAACCCACCACTCTCGGTATATGGGGCCGGTGCCCTATCCACTGAGCCACAGGCGCCGCCCTAGGACTTTACATTAATTGCCATTTAATCCTTGTCATAAATCACAACTCTGTGAGGTAGCATCTGCCATGATTCGTGTTTGATAGATGAAAAAATCAAAAAGCTAGTTTCTGAGGTTTTGATTTCAAGCTCTTCTTTACAACTCATTTTCTTTGAAAAGGAGCCCAGAGAACACAGATCAAATATTTATTCAAATATAAATGAGACACAAAGTTTCATGATAGAAACGTGAACTCGCTGACTTGAGAACAATGTGCTTGGGCTCATTTTACAGGAATGGTGGTTCCTGTGGCCAGCTCTGCCACTGTCTGGCTGTGATTTTGGTCAAGTCCTCCCCTCCTTCAGCCTCAGTTTCCTCATGGGGGCAGAATAGAGTCCAATAGTTGTGGCAAGGATTACATGAGATGATTACATAAAGTCTTATACACAGACTGCTGTGCAGTAAGTAGATTCTCAATAAAGGGAATTATTAGATTAGAGCAGGGGCACAAATCAGATGCCATTAGGGTCAGGCAGGCGGAGTCCGATAGACGTAGGAAAACAGGAAGCAGAGAGAAGGGAACAGAAGAGCCTACCCCTGACCAAAGGGAGCAAAGCTGTCCGCAATGCCAGGCAAGAATACCAACTGAGTGGACAGCGCCTGTGGCTCAGCCAGCAGGGCGCCGGCCCCATATACCGAGGATGGCGGGTTCAAACCCAGCCCCCAACCGAACTGCAAAACAAAAACAAAACAAAACCAAACAAAAAAGAATACCAGCTGAGTGATATCAATCAGCCAGGAAAGTGGAAACCACACCAGGTATTGTAACAGAATTTAAGAGAAGGAATGCGTTAAACAGGTACAAAGGACTGAAAAGGCACCAAAAAACCCACTGAAGATCACAGCGTACATCTGAGAGAACCACCTAAGGCTGGTGGAACAAAAGAAAGGTTAGACCTATTAGAACTGAGAAGGTTGGGAGAGGGCCCGGTGGACCAGGACCCAGACTTCTGAGGGTCACTGCCTGAGGAGGCTGTGGGTGCAGGGCCTGTGATGTCAGGCCTACACTTTCTCAGCAAAAGCCCCAAATCCAGAGTGATAAAAATGTTGGGGCTCGGCGCCTGTGGCTCAACGGGCTAAGGCGCCAGCCATGTACACCTGAGCTGACGGGTTCGAATCCAGCCCGGGCCCATCAAACAACAATGACGGCTGCAACCAAAAAATGGCCGGGCATTGTGGCGGGCGCCTGTAGTTCCAGGTACTTGGGAGGCAGAGGCAGGAAACTCGCTTGAGCCCAGGAATTGGAGGTTGCTGTGAGCTGTGATGCCACAGCACTCTATCCAGGGTGACAGCTTGAGGCTCTGTCTCAAAAAAAAAGAAAAGTTGGCAACTACCTTTTTAAAAATGTTAACTTCTGTTATAGAAAACATTATGATAGTCACTCAAAAAATTAAAAATAGAATTACCATATAATCCAATAATTCTATTTCTGGGCTTACATCTGAAAAAGACTTGAAGAGATAAGTGTACACCTGTGTTTATGGAATCATTATCCCCAATGGCTTATCCTGTCCACCAATAGGTGACTGGATAAGCAAAACGTGATGTATACATACAAAAGAATATTATCCACAGAAAGAAAGACGCGGAGTACCACACGGATGAGCCTTCACAAAAGACAAACACTGCTGGCTTGGTGCTGTAGCTCAGCAGTTAGGGTGCCGGCCACCTACACTGAGGCTGGCAGGTTTGAACCCAGCCCAGGCCTGCTTAACAACAATGACAACTGCAACAAAAAAATAACTGGGTGTTGTGACGGGTGCCTGTAGTTCCAGCTACTTGGGAGGCTGAAGCAAGAGAATCACTTAAGCCCAAGAGTTGGAGGTTGCTGTGAGCTGTGATGCCATGGCACTCTACCAAGGGCGACATAGTGAGACTCTGTCTCAAAAAAAAAAAGGAAAAAAAGATTGATTCTACGTATGATTGATTCCACTTATATAAGGTCCCAAGGGTAGTCAAATTCATAGAAACAAATGTAGAATGATGGGTGCCAGGGGCCGAGGGGAAGGGAGAAGAGGGAGTTGGTGGGTTTTTTTGTTTTTTAATATTATTTATTTATTTATTTATTTGAGACAGAGTCTCACTCTGTTGCCCCAGGCTAGAGTGCTATGGCGTCATAACTCACAGCAACCTCAAACTCCTGAGCTCAATCTATCCTCCTGTCTCAGCCTCCCAAGTAGCAGGGGCTATAGGAGCCCACCACAATGCCTGGCTACTTTTTCTACTTTTAGTAGAGGCGGGGGTCTCAATCTTGCTCCACCCGCCTCAGCCTTCCATTGTGCTTCCCAGCACACGGTGCCCTGCCAGGGAATCAGTGTTTAATGGGTACAGAGTTTCAACTGGGAAAGACAAAAGCGTTCCGGAGGTGGTGGTGATGGCTACACAGTGACGTGAATAAACTTAATGCCCTTTAACAATGGTTAAAGTGGTGCATTTTGTTATGTGCATTTCACCACAATTTTTTTAAAATTTCAAATTATTAGTGGCCGAATACAACTAGATCTGGCCTGCAGCCACAGGCTCACTTCACTGGGTGCTCCTGCAGGTGTTAAGCTAGAGATAGGAACTAAGTGTGGTACACACAGAATGGGAGAGAAAGCCGAGCAAGGACACACGATTACTGTTCTTTTCTCTTCTCTTTTCCTGAGACAAAAGTTTAATGAGATTCCTCTGCTAGGAAGTAAGTGAAAGAGGCGTTGCCGCTACCCACTGTGAAGCTCTCTACCCTTCTTTTTTGTACTTCACAACTGCTCATAACCACATGCTGACAATTTTATAAAGTCCTTACTCCCTGTCTTGGAATCTCAGCAAGATTGTAAAGGTTGATTCTGTTTTCCTTCTGGGGAGCCAGAGGGCACAGTGGAAAGAGAAGGAACTTTGGAATCAAGCAGGGAGGGCTACTCCAGATGGAGATGTATATAAAGACACACACCCCGCTCTTCTAGTGGTTCTGCTTCTCCAACTGAATGCTCACTGATAACAACACCTATGTGACGCTGGGCAGTTATTTAAACTCTCTAGCTTCAATTGCCTCACTGGAAATAGCAACTTTGTATGGCTACGAGAAATGACTTTTAAAATGCACGTGAAATACCCAATCCAGGACCTGTCATTCCGTTCTACTTTTCAATTTTTGGCAGCCTGGCTGCATTGTGGGGACACAGGTTCTACCCCAGTTCTGCTCCTGGTAAGCTTGGCCTCTCCAGGTCCCAGTTGTCAAAGGAGGGGCTCAGGTGAGCAGGGTATAGGAGCCTGTTGCACCCTGAGAGATAGCTCCTCAAACTTCACGCTGTCTGCTGAGGGCCTGTCTGCACTAGGGTGCTACCTCCCTGGGGCCCAGCCCCCAGCACTGCCCTTGGACTCTCTCATGGCTCCTTTGCCAAGCTAGAGCTCAAAGCCAGCGCCAGCCTGGGGTCTGGTTACACCTCAGGTGTCAAGTGGATTCCTGGAGCCCCAGTTCAACATGTCATCGAAAAATAAAACCTTGAATCTTGAGCCTAGGAAGGCAGGACTGAAAGGTGGAGGGGTGAGGAGAGAAGACATCTGGCCAACTGTCCTGGACTCTGCTGGCATCACAGCAGAGGGAGAACGGGGGCAGTGAGAGTGTGCTGAGGCCGGGCGAGCCAGCACTGGGAGGAATGGAGACAAGCTCAAGACCATCGCAGTCGTTTGCCCCCTTCTCCTGACACAGCCCCAGGAATCCTCTGTCTACTCCAGAGGCTCCAGGCCTGGACCAGAGATACAGTGAGGAGATGCTGCCGACTGAACCCAGGGAGTGAGGAAAGCACTTGACATTGGAGCTGGGCTTCATCAGTGGAGGTGTAGGGAAGGGTTGTCCATGCACAGGGCCCAGCGACAGCAGAGGCACGGAGGCATGAAAGAGGAGAATGTGGCAGCAGCAGGCGGTCAGCCCCGGAGAGTCAAGGCATAGAAGGTGGGAGCAGGGGTAAAGCGGGCAACCAAGCACACAGGTGGATCACTCCTCCCCCACCAGACCCTGGAGACCTGGGATAAGGAGCTGGGACTTTCATCTAAGGACGAAGGGGAACCCTGGAATGTTTGAGCCGAAAAATGGCAGCGGGAAGATTGCACTTCAGAAACATCCCTGAACTGCTCTACTGGCCCCGTGGGGGCTGTGAGAGGCATCAGAATAAAGCTCACAGACCTCCAACTACAGGGAGCATAACTGACCAAGGGTTCTGGCGCTCTGTGCTTGCACCAAGGCCGCTGTTCCCGTGGGATATCCCCAGCCAGTGCTTTACCAGGAGAGCGAGACTAAGGCAGACCCACTCCTAGGAGACATGGGATTCCTCTGACCATGGACTTGGGCTTCAGGACTCACTGACTCGCTGCCAAACCTTCCTGAAACCACATGGCAGACAAGGACTCTTCCACCCAACCTTCCTTCCCTCTCTTCTTCACCTGCGGCTAGACGTACATTGCAGTTGGAGGCTTTCCCAGCCTCCCTGCTTCCCTCTCCATTTGCTCTCTCACAGATGTTTTCTCTAATAAAATCCTTGCACATTTAATCTCATCCTGGCATCAGCTTCTCAGATGGCTCAGGCTAATGGGTAAGATTAGAGCCAAGGGATACCCGTGGCCACAGGAGCAGAAAGGAAGGGGGGAATTTGAAGACATTTCAAATGTGGAATCCACAATATGACTTGAAGTGCACACCTGCCATTGGCCTCCTGGGCTTTCCCCATGGTTAGAGTTCTTAACACTCAGCGTGGTACTCACCCATTTCTATGTTGGCTGCCCTCACTAGACTCTGCATTTGGCAAATGATTGAGTAAGTAAATGAATGGCTGTGGCGAAGGAAAGAGGACAGCATAGGGGGATACCAGAGCTCTAGTCTGGGCCAGTTGGCGGATGGTTTTAGGCCATATTTGCTATTTGCCTCCCTGGTGTCTTCTGTCTGTCTAATTTCTCTTTGAAGAAAAAACCTTGCTCTCCTTTGTGCTTCAAAGGACGTTATGAAGAGAGTGAGGTTTTATAGACAGCAGACTAGAGACATCTCCTGCCTGCTACTCACGGTGAGACAGAGGAAAGTGGACGTCAGCCACCTCTGGCGGGGGGAATCTGCACAGAAACATCTCTCGAGGGGCACACTGAAGCAGCAAGAGACTTCAGGAGCCCACAAAGAGGTCTGGAGCTGAGGAAAACCAATACAGAAGGCAGGTGCTTGATACAGGCAGAAGCTGGCTAGTTGGCAGGCCCCCCACGAAGGGCTGGAAATAAGAAAAGGCCGTCCTGCAGTATTTTGGTTTTGAACTGGGCTACTTGCTAAAGCAGTGAGTAGACTCGTACAATACCTGGTTGAACAGCTGGGGTGGAACACTTAGACCTGTTCTCCACACTGAATATCACAATGGACCACTAGCACAGTAAACACCCAGAAACTAAAGGACAAAACCTAGCTCCCATAATGGTGCAAAGGATAAAACTAAACAACAGACCTTCACAAAATAAGATGAATAGAACTCCATCACACTTATCAATTCTCTCAATGAATGTTAATGTCTTGAATTTCCCACTGAAAAGTCACAAACTGGCCCATTGGATAAAAAAGCACAAGCCACCCATATGCTATCTCCAGGAAACACACCTAACTTTGAAAGACAAAGCAAGACTCAGGGTAAAGGGTTGGAAGACAATATTTCAGGCAAATGGAAAACAGAAGAAAGGGGGGATCACAATCTTGTTTTCAGATACATGTGGATTTCAAGCAACTAAAGTTAAGAAAGACAAAGTTGGTCATTTTGTACTGGTCAAGGGAACGATACAGCAAGACAATATTTCAATTCTAAATATTTATGCACCCAACTTAATAGATTTATGAAACAGACCTCGATTCGTCTGAGCAATATGATACCCTATAACACCATAATAGTGGGGGACATTAACACCCCTCTGGTTGAAGTGGACAGATAATCTAAATGGAAATGAAATAAAGATATAAAAGGCTCGGTGCCTGTGGCTCAAGCAGCCAAGGCGCCAGCCACATACACCTGAGCTGGCGGGTTCAAATCCAGCCCAGGCCCACCAAACAACGATGACGGCTGCAACCAAAAAAATGGCCGGGCGTTGTGGCGGGCGCCTGTAGTCCCAGCTACTTGGGAGGCAGAGGCAAGAGACTCGCTTGAGCCCAGGAGTTGGAGGTTGCTGTGAGCTGTGATGCCACGGCACTCTACCCAGGGTGACAGCTTGAGGCTCTATCTCAAAAAAAAAAAAAAAAAACAAACAAAAAAATACCTAGTGGCCAAGAGATAAATGAAACGATGCTTGAATTCACAAGTAGTAAGAGAAATCTAAATGAAAATGACGATAAAATACCACTTTATATCTATTGGATTGACAGCATTAATAAGAGCTATAAACCTCATTAGTGGTGGAGATATGGAGACATGGGTTCTCACGCATATTGCTTGTGGGATTGTGAAGCTTTACAGCCTTTCTAGAAGGTAATATGACAACATCTAATAAAATACACGTTGCCTTCAACTCAGCAATGCCACTCCTGGGACTCAGGTCATATGACAGAGGATGTTTATTGTATCACCATTTGCAGTGGCCAAGAACTGTAAACAGAGGAAACTCATCGGCATGGAATGGCTAACCAAACTGCGGTTCATCTGCACCATCAGGTTGATAAAAATATCTCCGTTTGTATGGGAAGCCCGTACACTGTACTCCAAGACTGAATTATTGTACACAGTTATGACTCAATAAAAAATAATTAAAAAAAAATAGATATTATGTGACCAATGAAAAGAATGAAGCCTAGCCTTCCCAGGTGGCCTGGAGGGCTGTCCGTACTTTGACATCCTTCAAGATGGGTTTCATACTTTCATGAATCCATTGATTGAGAAAATGTATGATGACCAAAAGCATCTTGGATTCCATAAGTATTCGAAAAATGGCCACCCACTTATTTGTGAGTTGTGCTGTTTATTCAGGCTACATACAATATTCAGTGTGCATATGGAATTATGAAAAATTGACTGTGTGGCCTCCAAAGAGTCCACAGTTCGGATTGAGTATTCTGGGCCACAGAAAGAACACATCTTCTACACAAAGACTTGAGTGGCAACTAATTTTGTCACTCCCAGATAGTATTTGCATTTTATTTTTTAAATTTAATCTTTATTAAATCATAACTGTATATATTTATGGGGTACAATGTGATGATTTGATATATAGTGTGGAATGCTTAAATCAAACTGATTAACATAGCCATCATCTCACTTACTTGTATGCCGTGGTAAGCCATTTATAATATACTCTTAGTTTTGAAATGTACCCTTGCATTGTGCACATTAGGTGAGACCCCACCAAATACCCTCTCTCCACTCGCCTTCCCTATCTCCCCTGCCCTCTCCTTTCTCTCCTCTTCTCCTTTCTGGATGATATTTGGTACTATGTATAAGTGATTATATATTGGTTTCATAATAGTATTGAGTATATTGGATACTTTTTTCCCATTCTTGAGGTACTTTACTAAGTTCCAGCTCCATCCAGGTAAACATAAAAGATGTAAAGTCTTTTTGTTTGCTGCATAGTATTCCATGGTATACATATATACCACAATCTGTCAATCCGTTCGTGGGTTGATGGGCATTTGGGCTTTTTCCACAACTTGGCAATTATAAATTGGACTGCAATAAACATTCTTGCGGGTGGCGCCTGTGGCTCAGTGAGTAGGGCGCCGGCCCCATATACCAAAGGTGGTGGGTTCAAACCCAGCCTCCACCGAACTGCAAAAAAATAAAAAAATAAACATTCTTGTACAAATGTCTTTTTTGTAAAATGACTTTTGTTCATCTGGGTAGAATCTATAGGAAACTCAAATTAATCAATAAGAAAAGAACAAACAACCCCATTTCTTTCTGGGCAAGAGACTTGAACAGAAACTTCTTTGATGAAGACAGGTGAATGAATGACCAACAAACATGAAAAAATGCTCATCATCTTTAATCATCAGAGAAATGCAAATCAAAATTACTTTGAGATCTCACCTAACTCTAGTAAGATTGGCCCACATCACAAAGTCCCAAAACTGCAGATGCTGTTGGCATGGATGTGGAGAGAAGGGAACACTTCTACACTGTTGG
>CAUYRH010011749.1:0-39429 GCA_963574655.1 Perodicticus potto | reverse complement strand
GCTCCACTCTCACCATGAGGTCTGGAGGTCTGTCCCCAATGGAGTCCAGATTCTTGGACATTTTCTCGAGGGTTGTGGATGGTGGACTGTTAATGATCTGTGCTAATTATCCAGCTCAGGAGTGGTGAGAGGAAAGTGAGTCCAGAGGAGGCCGAATCTGGAGAGGTGGTCCCCTGAGACACAGAGCGGCAGCCGCAGTGGCAGAAACAATGGCAGTGGGGCTTGCACCCCTGGGGATGTTTTGAGACTGTGGAGACACTCTCAGTCTCTCTGGGAAGCCAGGGGAAGCCGGGAGGCTTCTCAGGTGGCAGCCACCAGCAGAGCGGTCCTGCCACAGAGGCGCAAGACTCGGGAGTGAAGAGTATGCCTGAGGCTGTACTGGCTGGGGTGGAGCACAGGGATTAGAATACACGCTCTGAGAAAGCCCTGCAGAGACAGGTTTACTCTGCTTAAGATGCACCTGGCCCTCAGGGGATGTAAGTTGAGAGAAAAGGCTGCAACTCACAGACTGAGTGAGACCTATTTGCAGCCCAACGTCTGACCCACAAGGGAAAAATTCTGCGAACTTGTTCTGTTCTATCAGCAACATCATTCAGGGATAGGGCTGGAACTGAGTGAATCGCCCTTGCCCCTATCAAGTTCCCAGGTTGTCAGGCCTCACCTCCCCCTGTCAAACAATGACAGAGTCTGACAGACTGGCTAAGGAGTCACAGACACCCCTGTGACCCAAGCAGGCGTAAACCTCTGGAGCATCTCAGGGTGGGCAAAGGACTTGAAGAGAATCTTCTCTAAAGAAGACAGGTGCACAGCCTACAGGCACATGAAAAAATGCCCACCATCCTTAATCATCAGAGAAATGCAAATCAAAGCTAATTTGAGATATCATCTAACTCTAGTAAGATTAACCCACATAACAAAATCCCCAAACCAGGCTCGGCACCTATGGCTCAACAGGCTAAGGCACCAGCCATGTACACCTGAGCTGGCGGTTTCGAATCCAGCCTGGGCCCGCCAAACAACAATGACAGTTGCAACCAAAAAATGGCCAGGCGTTGTGGCGGGCGCCTGTAGTCCTAGCTACTTGGGAGTCGGAGGCAGGAGACTCTCTTGAGCCCAGGAATTGGAGGTTGCTGTGAGCTGTGATGCCATAGCACTCTATCCAGGGTGACAGCTTGAGGCTCGGTCTCAAAAAAAAAAAAAAACAAACAAACAAAATCCCCAAACCAGAAATGCTGTCATGGATGTGGAGAAAAGGGAACACTTCTACATTGTTGGTGGGAATGCAAACTAATATATTCCTTTTGGAAGGATGTTTGGAGAATACTTAGAGATCTAAAAATAGACCTGCCATTTGATCCTATAATTCCTTTACTAGGTAAATATCCAGAAGACCAAAAATCACATCATAATAAAGATATCTGTACAAGAATGATTATTGCAGCCCAATTCATAATTGCTAACTTGTGGAAGAAGTCCAAGTGCCCATCAACCCACAAATGGATTAATAAATTGTGGTACATGTATACCATGGAATACTATGCAGCCTTAAAGAAAGATGGAGACTTAACCTCTTTAGTGTTTACATGGATGGAGCTGGAACATATTCTTCTTAGCAAAGTATCTCACGAATGGAAGAAAAAGTATCCAATGTACTCAGCCCTACTATGAAGCTAAATTATAGTTTTCACATGAAGGCTATAACCCAACTATAGCACAAGAATATGGGGAAATGGGCAAGGGAGGGGAGGGGAGGAAGGAGGTTGGGGTAGAGGGAGGGTAATTGGTGGGGCCACACCTATGGTGCATCTTAGAAGGGTACACATGAAACTTACTAAACGCAGAATATAAATGTCTTCATATAGTGATTAAAAGGCCATGAAGGCTATGTTAAACAGTTTGATGAAAATATTTCAGATTGTATATGAAGTCAGCACATTGTGCCCCATGACTGCACTAACGTACACAATTATGATTTAATTTAAAAAATTAAAAAGAATTAAAAGAAACATAAGAGACAGGTGGGGCATTCCCAGACATCTAGAGGAAACTTAGCAGAGCAATATTCAAAGAGACCAGGCCAAGAATTACACAATGACGAAAGGTATCAATCAAAATAGTCAAGAAACTCAGTGATCTTCAGTCTACATAAACACAAAGAAAATAAACACTCACCTAGAATTTCATAGTGAATACAAATATTTCTGAACCATGAGGATACAATAAAGATGTTTTCTGTCAAACAAAAACTGAGGAAATTTATCAACTGAGAGAAGAAAAACAGTTGTCAATGAAAACATGAAAATACGGGAAAGAATAAAGAATAGGGGATAAGGTAAATATGGAGGAAGATGGAATCATATTGGCTGTGAAAAATACAGCAGTTTGGTTCAGTGCCTATAGCTCAAAGGCTAGGGCACCAGCCACACACATTGGAACTGATGGGTTTAAACCCAGCCCAGGCCTGCCAAACAACAATGACAACTACAGCCAAAATAGCCAGGCATTGTAGCTGTAGTCCCAGCTACTTGCGAGGCTGAGGCAAGACAACCACTTAACCCCAAGAGTTTGAGGTTGCTGTGAGCTGTGACACCATGACACTCTATCGAGGGCAACATAGTGAGACTCTGTCTCCAAAAAAAATACAGCAATTTGAATATCCTAGTAATTTGAACAAATAAGCATAGCAGTTGTTAATAGTCAAAGCAGGTATGGGGAAAGCATGTTAATATGCAAGAGTGTAGAAGTAGTGAAAATAATCATTTAGATCAGACTGTAATATGTCAAGATGCCTAGTATAATATCTAAGCTAGCCACTAAAAGAACAGCAAAAGAATGCATAATTAACTAATGAAGAGGATGAAAAATGGTACAATTTCCAGAAGTTAGATGGAATAAAACTGTGGCTAAATAAAGACTCCTTTTAGAAGTGGGATTAGGAAGCCACATTCTACTAAAAGGATTCATACCCACGAAGAAAGGATTTCATGTAGTTCTGTCAGCCTAACCTCATTAACAAAAGCAATAACACAGAAACTCAACTGGCTCCAACTGATGTTCCATTAAGCAAAGTGCTTCTCATATAGAATAACTTGGTGGGTCAATCAGAATCTACTCTCATGATAAGGCTTTTTATTGAAGTTCTATACCTGTAATGAGCGAGATCAGAATCTGAGCCAGATAAAGTCTGTATACTTGGTGGACAACTTGAAAAAAGAATAGTGAATTAATGAAAAATTCGCAAAATGAAAATTCAAGTTGGAAATTGGGGAGAATGTTCCCAGATACACAAGTGAGTACTAACCGTTTTTCTGCTCCCCTTTCCTCAAAATTGGGTTCTGGGGAATCATTGCATGACATCTAGGCTCTGGAAATCCCTCCCCTGATTCATAAATTCATTGATGATTCAGTAAGCTTGGGCCCATGAAATCGTCCCAGGTCAGACTTATGGTTTTCTTTCAAGCTCACTTAGCCTTTAATTGCAAAACCGATGCATCTGCTAACCACAGGACATGGTGCGTGCTGGAGACAGCAAAAGCTTAGTATCACTGCCTTTGAGAGGCAGCTGAGGAGCTGGGGGCACAGCGTATGTGGAAGGGTGCGGGAGGGTGAGGCATCACTTTTGTGGCTTCTAAGTAGTGTTGCTCCTGCCCACCAGGCCATTCTTCCCTAACTACTTGGAGACAGGGTCAGGTTTTCTTGAAAGTAGTGCAATGTGTAGTGATCAGTGATTTAAGACACCATAAAGACCCCCTGGCTCAAAAGGCACACTCTCACTCTCAGGCTAGAATGCAACAAACGCATTCATGTACCGCTGCATTAACTCAGATTGCTGAGAGGTCTTACGTGAGTGTCACCTGCACACTCGTTCTCTATTATAGCAGTGTAGTTATAACCTCTTCAAAATCAGACCTTCTTGCTAGGGAATTTAATCAAATCAGGCTCCTCTGGAGATAATCGTACAAACATCATCTTCTCCCATCCTCTCGTCCAGCAGATTCTGTTCAGGGCACCGTGTCCTCCCAGTGGCTCTGAGTGACAGTCTAGTAGCATGTGCTGGGCCAGGGTCCTCTGTTTCTTTTCTTCTCTTGTTATATTGTGAACTCCCTGCAGGCAGTGATTTGTGATTTGATACAAGTCTGAATATGTAGGCTCAGGACCTGGTATTGAGTGAGAATTTGAACATGGCTAAGGGAAGAAGAGAGAGGGAGACGGAGTGAAGGAAACTTTGTGTAGATCAGTGTTTCAGTAACTTTCCCAAAATAGAATTTTCACATATTTTTAAGTAAAGAGGGAAGAAAGAACAGAAGGGTACAGTAACCCAAAAGCCAGTTTGGAAAATCAGTGTTTGAATTAATGCTATAGCTCCTTAATGCTATAAGGCAAGAATCTGAAGTCTGTTCTATGACAAATTTTTGCAGCCTATGTCCAAACCCAAGTTCCCCTACCATTGAGGGAGTAAACAGCAACATTTGAGCTAAAAGTCTCATTATTAATCGGTCCTTGTGGTGGGTACAAAGTTTTATTTTTGCCTTTTTTAGATGGTGTCCTCCATTAGGAACCATTATTTACTTTTCTGTGGTTTGGTAATTTTGTTTTTCACATCTGTTCATTGCAGCCTTGGGATTAGATGAGGCTGTTCTAGAAAACTATCCTCAATCAGCTGTGCATACATTGCACGATGTATGGTCCTGAACGACTTGCAGTCTTTCTCTTGTGCATCAATACTAGTGTCCATCGGGGCAAGGGGGTTCTTTCAGAGGACTTCCGTGCCTCTCCCACCTTGTCAACTGTCCATGGAGGTCAGCAGCTGTCTGTGCCTGGACGTCTACTCAGGTGGGGTACTGAAGGCCAGGAGGACAATGTGGAAAAGATTCCACCATCAGGGGTGGCAGGGATGAGGATTGCCTGACTTGTTGTCTTTCAAAGTCATTTTCAAGTCTAAGATTTCTGAGATGACTTTGTGGTGAGCAAGGTGATGAGTCACAGAGTTTTCTAATTCTATTTGAGGAAACTCGTGGGAGGCCATGTGGTGTTGTGGAAAAGAATGGGGTGCTGGAGTCACCTGGACCTGGGCCTGAAACCTGACTCTAAAACTCACAGTCTGTGTAAGCTGGAAACATCACTGGCTCTCTGAGCCTCACTTACCTTCTCTATAAATTGGGAGCAAAAGCATCCACTTCTGAGTTGTTGTTTTTTTTCCACTTCTGAGTTTTATGGAGCATGTCAGTGGAGCAGCCTGGGAAAGTGCTGGAATGGGATTGACACACCAGTCCCGGCATATACAGCTCAGGAATAATATTTCCTGACTCCTCACAGGTGTCAAGCCTAAGGAAACACCACTCTTTCCTAACTTAGTGCTACAAACTTTATTAGCATCTTTAGAGCACACCCGTAATAATTATCTTTACAGTTCAAAGCTACCAAGTGTATTTTTTAGAAAAATATGTTTTAATTACACCAAGAGCCTTAGTTTCCACCACACATAATGGAAATATCTATTATAAGTGCTTTGGAAGAGTTACATAAATTATTATCAAGCTCACGAAATTTCTGTAGAACACAAATGCATTCATTCTTATAAGGATCAAACAGTTATAACATGCCTCTCAAACTGTCCACTGCATCCCCTGCTGAATGATGGCACCGTGAGATGGGCCAGCCATAGCTGTAATGAAGCTGCAATAATTGTAACTACCATTTATTGAGCACTTAGTAAATACCAGGCATGCTAACTACTTCACGTGTATTTTCTTAGTTACCCTTCAAAACAATATAATATATAGATATTATTACCTTAAAGACGAAAACTTTCCTATGCAGATTGTTGAAGTAATTAATTGTTAGAACCATGTTTCCAACCCATGATCTTCAGCTACAGAGTCTATTCTTTCACTAGTGTATCAGCCTTGACTCCTGTCTTTCTGATTTATAGAGCTCTGGGTGGGTGGGGATTCCTACTCTTGAGATGAGGAACTCCATGGGTAGACCTGGCTTGGGAGAGATGGGCTCAACTCACTCTGGGAAGAGTATACAGGGCGGCTGAGACGCCCAGGCAGGACTGTCCACTCATCAGGTTTTTGGGGGTTTTTTTTTAGTAGAGACAGTCTCACTTTATTGCCCTCGGTAGAGTGCCATGGCATCACACAGCTCACAGCAACCTCCAACTCCTGGGCTTAGGCGATTCCCTTGCCTCAGCCACCCGAGTAGCTGGGACTACAGGCACATGCCACAACGCCCAGCTATTTTTCTGTTTTGCAGTTCAGCCAAGACCAGGTTTGAACCCACCACCTTCGGTATATGGGGCTGGTGCCCTACTCGATGAGCCACAGGCACCACCCCTCTCATCAGTTTTGTAAGTGAGTTTCCCATAGCTCAAATCAGAGAGCCGGAGACAGAGATTTCAATAATGAATACTTTTTACATTCATCAAGTAATTAATTCACAGGAATGGGAAAAACACATCACCGAGAGGGAGAAAAGCCCTCAAGTTGTAAAGGTAAGCTCCAGCTGAGAGCTCTGTGAATTCAGAGAGTGATTATTCAACACAAAGCAAATAATGGCTGCTGGCCTCCTATTTTTATTGCATCCTAATTTAAAATCACCATTTAGAGAGCACAATTAAAATATTTTACGTCCAAGTCATCTGTTTCCTTTTCCCTGGATTTTCAGGTGATCCTTTGGCCAACTCTGGGCCCCGGTGACTCAGGCTGTGCCTTTGGAGCTGCGGGACCTCAAACTAGATGTTTCACTGGGGAAGCATCCAGGGGGTGCAATGTGGTGGCAGTCAGGTGCAGAGGAAGAAAGTTTGAATCAGCAAAGATTTCTCAGTCGTATTTTCACGTTCAGATATAAAGCACAGGATGGTAGTGTGAAAACCAGGCCATGAATCTGGAAACCTGAGGTCTTGGCAGGCACTGGAGCAGTCGCCGTTGCCGTCTGGCTTTGACCCAGCCAGGTACTTCCTCTATCTCAGGCTCTGCGACACTTCTTTCATTTTAAAGCTTTTCCCCGGTTGTCAATTCTAAAGTTTCTGATTTGAACTTTATGTCCCATTCCCCCCAACCCCTTCTAGAATATTTTTACTTCCTCTTAGGTCTGCTAACCCATTTCTGGAATTCTTCAGTTCACAGATTTGTATATATTGGTCTTATCAACGAAGCCTTCTCTGGACTTCCTAAGTCCTCACATTTTCCAAGGCTCAGTTACTGTTTCCCTCAGGGAGCGCCTAGAGTGAGTTACGGCCATGTTCTCACTTACCACTCTGACCTTCGACTCTCTACGACGTCTGAATTCACTAAATGTTAGACTTACGCGGGGTCCTCAGAAACCCTCGAATTTTACACATGGAGTAAGTGAGGGCTGCGTACGTGGACTTCACAGACAGTAAAAATACAGAGATGCCACAATGGTATTCAGCTGCCTTGAATATTTCTAGATCTTAATAGAAAACATCAAGATAAGACTTTTCCCTCTTTTCCAGCATGACCTCTTTACCATCAGAGTTCATGCTAACTCCTCAAAACTGAAGTGCTGAAGCCCATTAGAAGTAAAACCTGAGCTCTGACTGGCATTTGCTCATTGTGTGACCTTGGAAAAGTCAATTCTTTTGTAGGGAGGGGGATTCTCCCTGTTCCCTATTCCTACTTTCTAGTTGAACCCCTGAGTGTCAAACCACCAGCTGAGGTTCACGAAAGGTCTGTGTAAACAGAAGGTGCTAGACAAACACAAGGTGCTTTTGACACTCAGCAAGTCTGAACCTCTGTATATAATGGACTGCTTGCATATGTGTTTAAGGCAGGGAGGAGTATATTCTATTTTTTAACAGCGTTATTGAGCCGTAATTCACATGTAACACAATTCTTCCATTTAAAGCGTATTTTTAAGGAGTGAAATATGTACTTCTGTGGAATTTACCAGGCACTAACTCATCTTCCTTTCCTTTTATTGGCTTCACTGTATCTGTTTGACAGAGGCTCAGAGCAGCAAAGGCCTGTCAGGTGACCTGCTTTGCAAGGCTGCAGGCTCCCCTGGCTTTCGGTATGAATCGTCCTGACCTTCTCTCGCCTGTTGAGCCTGTGGAGGGGCAGGAAGGGGAAGGGTGGAGGGGAGCTCCCACCCTTTCCTGCTCAGCAGCAGAGACCTCAAACCTGCACCAGCAACCAGACCAGCAAACAAAGGAGCAGGGGCTTCCTGCGTTTTGCATTTCTTGTTACCTGATCCCCTGCTTGAGACTGTCTTTCATCTTCTTAATTTGTCCTTCTTTCTATTTTTTTTACAGTTTTTATTTTAATGAGTCAAAATTGCCTGATTACTTGCAAGGGTCCATTAGTAATGCAAAAATACTATCAGGAAATAAAGCTTCAGCAATACATATGGCATCCTATTCAGCTTTAGACAATAATTGCTAAAATTGCCCATTGTCACTAATTTAACATATTATCTACGGGAGGAAGTACCTTTCTTCCTACTGAGACAAAAAAGGACTCCGATTCATCTTGACAGTGCATGAGCCATTTTTATTTGAACATGGCATTATTTTGAAAAAAAAAAAATCAAAAATAAATAACCTTGTTTATCACATTTAAAGTGGCTCCAGACCAAAAATTAAGAGAGCTTCTGCCAACTGGAGGATCCTTGACAGGACTACAGGAAAGCCAGAAATGGCTACTCCCCAGGGAAGAAGGATGGTGGCACAAAGGACAGAGGACAGGGACAGCGGAGGACGGACAGGTCCTGGGTGGGGAGCTGGACCCCAAACGTCCAGACCTCTTGTTCCTCCAGCTCTCTCTTGTTTGGGCTCCTACCCTCATCTCAGGATTTCACTTTCTTCACCTAAATATCAGAAGAGGGAAAGAGCTCGTGGGGCTGTGGGAATGTTTCTACAGCTCTAAGCTCCAGCCTAGGATGAAGACCCACAGGATGGGATTTCTGCAAAAAAATGAGACACTATAGGCATGAAGGGTCTGACACGCCAAGATTTTTCTCATTCCTTCCTTCACTTGGTTTTAGACATTCATTTGAGGAGCTTTCGGCATGTAAAGAAAGAAAGAGCAAAGTTAGCCTACAAGCCGGACCGACTCTCAGTTCAGCGCCGCCTGCCTCTCTCCTGCCCACGCGCTCGCCCTCCGATTTCATTTGGCACGAGTGAGTTCCCAGTCCACACCAGAAACAGATAATGCAAGTTTGCTGTGCAGATATAAGGATGACTCATGCTCTCTGACCTTGAGCGGCAAGTGAGGGAGGAAAAAAATATATATTCACAATGAATAAGGCTTTTGAATGTTGATTATTCATCAGATCCTTACGGTGACGTTATGAGGTTACCTCATGAATGACAAAATGGAGACTCAAAGCCACTGTGTAGAGAACAGAGGGCAGCTAGGTGAGTGGCAGCAGCAAAGTGGGGATGGAGCCAGGTGCATTGGCGCCTGAGGCCTGTGTTTGAAAGATCAAGAAAAGCAACTCCCATGAAGAGCATACGGTAGGTAGAAAGTAAGTGTTTGGGAACTTTGAGAAGGAAGGATAAACCCCAAAGGCTCCTCTGAGAAACAATGCTTGTCCCTTACGTATGCATGTAGCTACAGACCCTGGCACAGGGCCTGATAAACAGGAGCCATTGCTGTTCGTTGAGCAGATGTTGAGTGTGCGATGGGAGAGGGGAGGCCTTAGGAAGGCTGGTTCTTCTGGGGCAGGGAAGGCATTTCCATTCGGGGTAAATTTTCAACAGAAATGGATACTGTAAGCATGAAAAGAGATCCCATGTGAACTGGAGAGTGGGGATTATGAAGAGAAAAGTGAAGAAATAAAAGCTAGATTATATCTGAGGAGAAGCATAGCATTTAAATGAGAAAT
This sequence comes from Perodicticus potto, assembly GCA_963574655.1. Lineage (NCBI taxonomy): Eukaryota > Metazoa > Chordata > Mammalia > Primates > Lorisidae > Perodicticus > Perodicticus potto. Next base: position 29,577 of record CAUYRH010011749.1, on the reverse strand, counting down.
CTGAACTCTGTTCTATACGCAATGAAGACCATAAATCTAATGGTTTTGAATGAAGCATTGACCCCCTAGTGTGAGTGACTAGAAGACTAATTATAATAACCAAGCATTAAGTAGGGATGTAGACCCGTGTGAGCCAGGGGTCTCTAAAATCATGCCCCATTGGGGGTTAACTCTGTTGACTCTCAGTAAAGCCCCCTTGATTCAAGAGTATCTGCGTAGGCATAGGGTGACCAACCCATCCGTCTTGGTTTGCCCAATATTCCTGGCTTTAACACCAAGCATCATGCTTCTCAGAGAAGCCCTCTGTCCCTGAATACAATGACTGTGTCAATGTTGACAGCTCCCAAATCCTTAGTTCCAGCCTCCTCATCTCTACTCCTGAAACCCATACCCATATACGGGGCAATGTTAGGGAAACTTCAGTTGGGTGCCTCAGTTAATGAAAACCTGCTGTGTCTCCCACTGCTGTCATGATTTTCCTGCTGTACAACATGTTCTCAGCTGTCGTGCCAGCACAACTCACCTGTTGCTCAGGCTAGAATCCTGGCAGTGTCATGGGACCCTCTCTCTGACCAATCCTGGTCCTGTTCAATCACCTCTTGAGATCTCACCTCTAATACCCCAGACAAAGCCACTGTCTCCTCTAAATTTTGGCAACAAATCTTAATTTTGTGTTTTGCTCTTCTGACAAATAATTTTTTTAACATGCTAGAATAGTGATTGAAAAATTCTCATTAAATCCTATTATTATGCTCTTTAGAAATCCTCACTGGTTGGAACCCATGGAACCCAGACTCCTTGACCCAATTCACAGGGTCAACCCCATCTGAGCAGTGCCCCTCTTTCCAGAGCATCCATCAATATTCTCCCGCTCCCTCATGTGTGTGTTGGGGGTCAGGTAGGGGAGAGGCAGGGCCTGAATGGTGGAGTCTTTTCCCTTTTCCTCACGACCTCAGACATATCTAAGTATATAGATCAAATTTTTAGATCCAAAGGCAGCAAATCCCAATTAAAACTTAAGTCTTCCAACATTTTATTCTGAAAATTTTCAAAAATCCAAAAAAGAAAAGAATGATGAGCAGCCACAACCTCACTAGCTACAATTAATCCTTATTAACATTATTCTTTCTCTAACTACATTTATTTCAGAACCGTGGAAAGTAAAATGCTGATATCATGATAATTCACCCCAAAGTACTTCCTCAAGCATCATTTAAGACCAAAGATATTCTCTTTCACAACTTCAATGTCATTGTCACACATAAGAAAATTAAAAATAATCCCCTGATATCTAATATTCAGTTTAAATCCAAATGTCCATAATTTTCCCAAGGATGCCCTTCATAGTATTTTTTTAAAGTCAGGATCTAAAATTTACACCTTGCATGTGAGGATGTCATTGAAGCTCACATTAATAGGGCATTTACTATGACCCAGGATACACAGACTATCCTATGTGATTTTCATAAGAAAATCTGAGATAATTTTTTTTGTTGTATAAAATGGTGATAAAACAGTTACTCCTGAATACTCAGGTATTATTCACCATTCACAGAAGCTGATGCAGAGCCTTGTACCTCCTAGGTACTACTATGTAATCACAATTTCTAATCCAGATTATACCAAGGCTGTAATCTGAAGTATCAAATGCTTGCCTGGTTACTGCAGAAACTTTCCCGCCCAAGTTGGCAATCGCTGTGTTTATTCAGACCACATGTCAGACTTCAGGAGTGGGACTTGGCTGAAGCATAATCATCACAGTTATGGTATTTTCAAACTTGCAATATTCTTCTACTGCCATCTTTTCTCCTTTTGCAACAGATGTTGCTGTTCTAACTCCTTGTAGAGATTCTTTTCCTCAGTAGTATAAGTTCTGCGACAGCAGTGACCACAAGCTCCTTTGTTTCTGTATCCTCAGTCCCAGGCAAGTAGGTTAGCACATATGAGTACTCAACAAATATTCATGCAATTGACGGAGGAAACCTTTGTCCCATCTTTCTCAGTTTTGCTGATTGAGGACTAAAGGAGAATGAGAACATGGCAGGTATCTGAAAGTCTAATAAGCTCGGGGACTGTGCCTGAGTATCGTCATGCACTGAAACGTATCTTTGAAGGCTACCTCTATACTAATGCCTACTCTCACCAGGCCGCTGGGGGCAGAACATGCTTTTCTTTTACCCAGGCTTTATCTTGGAGCTTGGATCTTACAGGTCCTGTGACACTTCAGAATTAACTCAGATTTGATTGTGCTTACCCAAATTTGCTCTGTCACTACAGGGACCAGGAATATTCAAACCCCAGATTGCCTGTGCTTCTGTTGGGATGTGAGTCTGTCTCTTTCTTTCTCTCTCTTTCCATCTCACCCTCAGGCAAAAGTACATCCAATCTAATTCTTAAAAAGGATCCATTATTAGGAGGTTTTTAGAAAATGACCTTAAGATTAGAAAAGTGAAGTAACCAACTTCTCTAAGATTAGACTAAGGACAAGAGCAAGCAGGGTTCCTCCCACTCACATGCTTGTCTTCTCAAAGAGCTGTTGTTGTGGATGGACACGCCAATGTCAGGGTCTAAGTCTCCTTCAAGAACAAAAGTAATCTTGATCTGTTTTGGAAAACTGTCACTCATATAATCTGACTGTAAGTAAGGTATCTCAGAAACATGAGGAAACAGTGTTGCTTTTCATGGTGATGCAAAACATTCCACCAAGTCCTGTGCACTCTGCTCTATTTCACACATAGACATCGTGTGTGTGCATACACAAAACACTAGTGGATTCACATTGCGTACTAAGACAATATTCTCAAATTATGCATCAGGAGTAACAATAATATATAGTCAACATGACTCTAGGTTATCACTTCTGTGTTTGAACCCCCAAGGCAGCAGTTATGTTGGTTCTGGGATCCGTGTCTTGTTAGAAAGAAATGACTGAGGAGGGATGTGCAGTGTAGTGAGGGGCTCACCCTCTAGCGACACTGGCAGCGCAGACCCATGGAGAGAACTGCAGATTGTCACTTCCTAGCTCATGCTCACAGAGTGCCACTGTGGAGGCTTTTCTCCCTCTCCCCCTCTGCTCTTTCTTCCCCTCCTCTCCTCTCCCCTCTCTCTCTTCCTTCTGCCCCCCTCCTTTTCTCTCTCTCTTTCTCTCTCACTTTTAGCCGACAGTACATAGATAAATAAACATTAAGAGGTATAGTGAAAACTACAAACTTGTTTTGGGAGCCGAGAGGAGGAAGCCATTGACTTAGCCTCGATTTGGGTCCATTAGGGGCTGCGTCCAGGGAGATGTCACAGAAAGAGTACACATTTTAACTGCACCTTGTGGGGTGAGTTCATTGAATGGGAAAGTTCACAGCTTGAGGGCAGCAGCCTGGCCAGCACCAGGAGACTGTCTTTATGTATAGTTTGAATGAAATAATAGCTGGAAATGACAAAACTTCTCTTATGTGGTTGACATTTTCTTCAGACTTTTTTTTCCCTTTTCTTATATGCTCTGGTTGGATGGCTTTGTGCAAATTACTGGGTCTCTGCAAGTCTTTGCTTCTTTATTTGTTAACAAAAAAAAAAAAAGGAAATGAGACTTTCTACTGCAAAGCATTAATGTGACTTAACAGGCGCACATGAGGGAGATGCAGCTCTGCGCCCAACACGGAGACGTGCTCCATCAACATTTAGTCCCTGTTTCTCTCGGAGTGTGGGGAGCTGTGTCCTTGCGGGAGAAGGGAGCAGGTCCTCTGGGCCCGTGCTAGAGCCATCAGAGATGAGGCAGCCAGGCTTCCACAGATGACAAGGATGAGGAATATGTCTTCTGAAAGCCAACTGGGGTGACCGGGAAAGAGGCCCAGAGTGGAGTACAGAGTGGGGTACAGACACACCCCTCAGAGAACATGGTCAGGGCATTGGTGAGGAAAGCCAAGCTGTCCCCCCACCACGACAGTCACCAGATGGCTAAGGGGAGGACTTCGAAGGCAATCATAGAGCCGTAAGATATGCAGACTTTTTCTAGAATGAGTTTGAGACCTGGATTATCTGACCTTGTGTGATATGAAGTGTCCTTGCCACCCTCTCAGTGAGCAGTGAGAGTATAACACCCCATTGTTAGCCATGGGCCCCGTGCCGGACAGCTGACCTCCGGAACCGTTTACTTGTATGATTGAAACGTGGTGCCTTTTGACCTTCACCGCCCCACTTCCCTCCCTCCCCAGCCTCGGGCTTCTGTGACTTTGACTGTTTTAGATTCCACATTTAAGTGAGACCATGCGGTGGAGTATTTGCCTTTCTGCGTCTGGCTTATTTCACTTAACAGGATGCCTCAAAGCTTTTGCTCCTCTCTTCTCTCTGCTAGGAATGCATTTCCCCTCCTCCATTTGTTAGAAACCTGTTTATCTCTCAAAGCCCACCGCAGTACCCCATTCTGCCTTGGTCTGAGAGCTGTATGCCCTTCTCAGCTGGCACCTGCACTTCAGATATGCCTGTTTTTCATACAGCTTGTTCATTCTGCCCAGCAAAGAATAGAAGTGAATGTGGGTGTGCTACCTCCCCTGTTGGACTGGGAGCCCTTTGAGGAAATGGAGCTCAGAGGAGAGAACTAGGGTGGATCTCCTTAGAGACAGCTTGAGGGCAGGAAAGGGGCTCAAATGAGTTGAGTCTTGGGTATAGATTTTAAGTAAGACAGCAATCTCAGAAATCAAGGAAATAATTTGAATGCATCACATTAAAAAAATCAAAATTAAATAATTTTTGATGAGCATAATATTAATGTATACGTGTTTTTTTTTTTAATTGGCTGTTGCCATTATTTTATGGTCCTGCCTTATTACATAATGGGCCAAGTCATTTCCAATCAGCCTGTGGCCCCAAAGCTTCCCTGCTGCTGAGCTTATGAGGGTTAACCATGGCACGAGAACAGATTAGACAGTGCGGGGCTTAATATATGGTCATTTTTATGGAATTCTCAATCTTTTCTTAACTCTTCCTGTGTGTATCAAAATGTGGGAGTGGGTCCTGGTGAGCAGCGGGGGGGCACCCGCTCTGTCACCTGTCCCTTTGACTCGGGCTCCCATCTGACTGCACAGCTAAACTTTAGAGCAGAAGTGGCACTTGCTCTAGAGTTTACCCCACAGAGAAGCTTTGGTGAGCAGGAAAGGATCCTGGGGAATCCCACCCCCACCCCTGCTTTGGGGAGGGTGTTGATTTAAGAAGTCAGCTGGCCAAGCAGACTTCTTTCACATATTCTGCTGAGCACTTGTTCGGAACAAAGCAAAATAATTCAGAAATTGTTGAGCAAAAGCCCTGTGCTCACATTGCTTGCAGGCTCCCCAGGCTGTTTGTGCATTATTGGGAGGGGTTAAGGCAGGGAAGGAGATTGAAAGTGAGAAGCCCGTCATACAGTGGTGACAAGTGTGATGGTGGAGTTGAGAGCAGAGATGATAGGAGCAGAGACGGGACACAGCCCTGAATTCTGCCCTTCCAGGTTCAGTCCACTGTCAGTAGGAAGGACGGGGATAGGGACTGGGCCTTGTTAGCAGGTGCACAGGAGGAGGAAGCAGAGGTGGTGGGGACACACTCCAGGAAACAGGTGTCCCTTGCAAAGAGGGCAGCTATGGAGCATCACAGAGGCCAGAGGAGGCTGCCTGTGTTCAGGGAACTGCACCGTCCCTGGCTCTGCAGGCCTGGCCGTAAGGAAAGAGAGGGGAGTGTTGGGACCTCTCAGTCCCACCAAGAAAACTGGACCTGGGCTGGGCGGGGCTGGGCGGGGCTCTCTGAAGGAGGTCAAAGCATCAAAGCAAAGAGTGGTGTGGTCACTTGTGTCTTCCCAGCCCCCTCCAGGCCCATCTTGGGTGTGCAGGAGGGTGGGGTCAGGCAGGAAGTGGGGAGAGGAGCAGGCCGGAGACTTGCTCCCTGGTCAGGAAAGGAAATAGAAAATGTGATTAACTTGTCTGCCACCAGAAACGAGAGCTAAATCTATTACTGTCCCCCTCCTGCTTCCATTATGAATTATGGTGCTTCAATTACGACTGCAGAAGTATTTCCTTAAGGAAATATGGCAGGGTTCCGCATTGCGAAAGGAGGGAATGGAGGCACGAAAGTTTAATTTGTAGCAGTTACTGCATTTTAAAAAGAAAGAAGAAAATGAAGCAGAGAATAGCAAGGCAAGGAAACCGAAAGGAGTGTGACAGGGTCACCTGCAGCAAGCAGGGGCAGGGGGCAAAGGAAGCCTGAGGCGTCTGAATATTTATGGAGTCACTGTGTGGCATGTGACAGGGAGGAGTACAAGTGTGCCATCCCATCCTCTGGGCTCCCCTTGTGCCCCCTGTTTCTCCCTCTGGACACTTTAAGGATAAGAATATACTCTGCCTGAGGGAGAACCGTGTCTGGTCTGGCTTCTCGCTGCAGGCTGGGGTCCACCTGTGTGCATGGGCAGGACCCGCCCTGCCCTCCAAAAGCTCACAGTCTAGCAGTGAAGGGCAGGAGGTTGAAACAAGAAGAAAAAACGGGCGTTGCCTGTGGCTCATCAAGTAGGGCGCCAGCCCCATATACCGAAGGTGGCGGGTTCAAACCCGGCCTCGGCTGAACTGCAAAACAGAAAAATAGCCTGGCATCGTGGCGGGTGCCTGTAGTCCCAGCTACTCAGGAGGCTGAGGCAAGAGAATCACCTAAGCCCAGGAGTTGGAGGTTGCTGTGAGCTGTGTGATGCCACGGCACTTTACCAAGGGCGATAAAGTGAGATTCTGTCTCTATAAAAAAAAAAAAAAAGAAAGAAAGAAAGAAAGAAAAAAACAAGAAGAAAAAAATTTGTGGGTGGGCAAAAGAGCTGCCACTTTGGGCTCCAAGAGTAATTCCACACCATTCAGTAGGTAGGAAGCCAGGCCAGTGAAATAAATAGGTTATAGGTAGGTCAACTGTCCTCCCAGTGCAGGAGACGCGCCCATGGTCTTTAGAATGGATGGAGGCATTCAATGTGCATTTACTTGTTCACATGCTTCACATGTAACTGGGAACTTAACCAAGAATAACTTCTCCTTGAAGTCTCCTTGCAGACTACGCTACCTCCTGGGAGAGACAGACACATCAGGAGCTAATTGCAAAGCCAGGGGCAGGTGCTAAGATGGCCACGTGTACAAGGGGTTGCAGGATCTCAGAGCAGAGCAGTGAATTCAGTCTGGGAGGAATGAGGTTTTGAAGAGGAAGAAGGCTTTGAAGTGAATCTTAAAGGAGGCTGCGAGTTTTATTGATGAATGGAGGAGACAAAGGGGCACAGAGAGTGTTCCCGTTACAGACACAGCCCACGCCAAGGCAAAAGATAGGAGCAGAGTGGTGATTCCCCGGGGTCCAGGACCAGTGTGGGAAGTGGAGAATCAGAACAGATCCGAGGCAGAGGGGCCAAGCCAGGGAGCTTGGATTTTGTCTTAATGGCACTAGAGAACTCATGGGTGCTTTTCATCACTTGGATGACATTTGGCTTCCAGAAAGACCACATGGGTGGTTCTCTGGAGGATCACCAGGAGGGGAGAGAAATTCTGGAGTCCTGTGGGTATTGACAGTGACCGTACAGGTGTGTGAGAGAGAGACGGTGAGGCAGAGAGAGCACTGACCCAGGAGAGGACATCCTGGGGGCTCTGCCAAGAGAGAGGGAGAAAGCCAGCCTCCAGATGCTGAGTGCAAATCCCTGGAAAATTCTCTCAGGAGATACATACTGTCTGCACTCAGCACATAGGGGCTGAAGTCTGAGAAACGAGAGAATAACAGAATTGAGGGGGCACATTATTCATTTCTTAATTGGGAACTGACCACAATCATCTGAATCCCATCAGTTTTCATTTTCACCCGTTGATCTCACCTGATCCCCCAAATAATCTTGTGAGACACCTGGCATGCTCCCGTCTTAGAGATGAGGAAGAAAAATCTTGGAGCAATTCGAGTTTGCTGAAAGTTCTAAATGAAGTAAGATGTGGACAGGGACATGGAACTCATTCTCATTCCAGAACCGGGATTTGTTTCCCTCCTTCCCTTCCTCCCACCTCCCTTCCTTCTTTCCTCTCTCCTTCTGCCTCTGTTATTTCCATTTGCAGGGTCTTATTGGCAGCTGAGACCAATGCTAGGCCTTAAAGGCAAGGTGTCTAGCCAGGCACAGGGCCGCTGTCTACTGGAGACAGACATATGAATGAGTCCCCAGGGAAGAGTGCCACGGCGGGGCTGGGTTTAGTGTCCATGCAGGACAGGGGCGAGGACACGTCCCTCTGCCTGAGGGGTTGGGTTAGGCTTTGGGAAGGAGGTGGCATTGGCTTCGAGGGAGAATAGGAACTCTCCAGTTGCAGAGGCCTCTCCAAACCACAGAGCACATTAATTACTGTAAGAATCTACCTTGGTCCCGTAGTGAGTCAGACTGGAATTCCCTTCACTTGCAGCTGGTTCATTAGTTTGCTGGCTGAAACTTTTTCTGGTGACCTCTCTGCTTCTTTCTCAGATGTACTTTGTTCTGGCCACTCAAAATTCTGGGCTGAAAAGCCTGCGTGGACCCACCCAGGTCCCTGCACAAGGCCACCAGGAACAGGTGGGTGTGCCTAACCAACGTGCCCTGAAATCCATGAGCTCCCCCATGCTCACCCACAGGGGCTGGAAATGACACCCACTTTAAGAGCCACCAAGCAGGTTGAACACAGTTATACGCTGCAGCTGGAAAGGCAATTCCCTGTGCATGGGGGAACAGCCCGACATTGGAAAAAGAGGCAGATGAATAATTAAGTCATCATTTATAAGAAATTCTAATCTTAGGGCAGTTCAAGGTAAAGACACACAGCAGCCGGGGACAGCCAAGAACAACATTGCCAGAACACTCGGAGACAGGCCTCTGGCCAGACACTGTTTTTTCTCTAAATATTGTCATCAAAAAAAAACTCAGAAAGTCTCTCTATCCCCTGGGCAACCCCAGCCTATCAGAAATAATAATAGTAAAAATAATCAACTATGATATAGGTTTGCCTCCTATAAGCTAGTCATTTGTTTATATTATTTTTATTTTAAACTCCAGCAACTCCCCCCTCAATATCTTAGTAGATATTATTAAAAAAAAAGAGAGAGAGAGAAGTTGAGTAATTGGCTAAAGTCACACCATTAATAAGGAACAAAGTTAACATATCTAGGATGTGAACTCAAAAGACTCTCTGCTTTTTCGATTTTTATTTTGTTTCACCAAATAGAGAAACTGATTCTGCAGACCACGGCTTTATATGCTTCTGAATTTTCTACTTCTAGAATAATATATCCTTATAATGCGGAGTTATGGAGATGTTTTCAGAAATGTGATGAATATTATGGTCTGAATTTTTCCTGAAAAAATGATATACATGCACGCGAAATATAAGAGGAATATCTGTAGAGTTGTGTTTCTTTTCTTTTGTACTTTTGTTTGTTCGAAAACCATCTGTGAACTTCAGATTAAGAAACCACGATGAAAATTTATTTTTGCGAATTTATTTAGGGTTCCTTTAAAACCTTACCAGTACTCCACAATGCACCTGGCCGACCCCTAATCAGCTCTCTACTTCTCTACTCCTCCTTTGTGGAGCCAGAGGAGCAGCTGCTAGTCAGTTCTCAGCTCCACTATGAAGTAGGACAGTTTCAGATAGCTGTCACTGACCATTCCAGGCTGCTCGAGCTTCATGTGTCATCCATAGTTGGGACATTTTTACCTCTGAAGCCACCTGCGAGTTGTCCAATGGTCAAGCAAGGCTAGGGGGAACCCTGTAGATTCCACAGCCTCTTTTCATCTTATTAGTGGCAGAGATGAAATGACAATGAACTTCTGACTATTCCCAAACACCTCTGGCTCTTTCTTGGCTCTGGGCCTTTGCACTTATCTTTCCTTCTTCCTAAAACCCTTGTTCTTCTTACTCATCCTTCAAGAGCAGTGGGATGGCATCTCTGCAATGCCCCCCTTGGCCGCTTACATCCCACATGCACTTACTCGTGGCTTTTCTTCTCCCTTTGTGACCCTGTCTGATCCACAGCCTGGCCCCAGCCACCCTCAACAGGAGCGATGCTGGTGTCACCAGAGCGTGCCGCCAAGTCTGGTGCCTTGTTAAACAGCAGAGGAAGTAGCTGAAGGGGGCTGGTGGAAGTTCCTCTGAGGCAAAGTACCAAGAGATGTAGAAACTCCCTTCAGATGACATTCCCTTAAAGAGTTTTAATAGATATTAGACCATTGTCATTTTAACCTCAGCGAATGTCATTTTAAAGAATTTTTCGCTTGTCTGTTTTTTAGAAGTGTAGGACTTTCTGACCCCAAGCCCTGATACAGTTTTCCAGCTTCCTTCTCGGATTCCCTTGGAGTTTGTCATCAGCATGATCACCGGGGCAGGTTGTTTTTGAATCAACTCTACCCTATACGAAATTCTCAAATGGGAGAGTCTATTTCAGAAAGAAAATTCTCATTTTAAGTGTTCAAATAATAATTTGGGATCATCTGTCTTTGATATTTAAAAGTATCTTTCCGATATTTTCCCAGGCCTTTCCTACTACTGTTTACCAGCAGTCACGTCTATTCTTTATTTTATGGTCTTCAGAATAGAACACGATATAAATCAGAAGCTACATTTTGTGTTGGATTCAAGTTTGTATGTTACCGTGAGATACAGCTTGTTTTGCTCATTTTTATTTCTTTCACAAGCAATCTCTCTCTTGTTTTCTCTCTTCCCCCTCCTCTCCTTCCCACCATTCTCAAGTTGTTAAAGACTCTGGGCTTGATAAGATGATGAGACAAGCAGTCAGAACCACCTGTAAGCAGTGCAGGGAAGCCTGCCAGATTTCAGAGCTACCCTTGCTTTTGAACGCTCAAGGCCTAGGTACTGTAGCATCAAATCTGAAAGTGTGGTCCTCGTCTCCCTGCAGGTCCTGAGACCTCTCTAGAAAGCCCAGAAGGTCAGAAACACTTTCATAAGAAGATGAACGCATGAATTCCCATGTTCAGTGCGTGGACATTTGTGCTGATGATATAAAAGCAATAGTGGCTGGAACTGCTGGTGCCGCAGTAAGAATCAAGGAACGGGCTCCATACTGAAATAATCCTCATTATTTTCTTCAACATCACACATTCTCAGTAGAACAAGAACAAAATTATACCACTTGCACCTAAAAACATCTTTGCTGAAATAGTGAAAATTATTATCTTAATTCAGTTCCAACCTTCAGGAATTCTTGCTGTGCTGAAATGAGAGAAGCTCGGGCTGCTGTACAGCGGTCACCCGAAGGACGGGCACGTAGGAGCTTCTTAGAGTTGCACACTAAACCGGCAGCTCTTATCTTCGAATGTCATTTTTACTTGACAGAACAACTGACAAGCAATGTTTATTTAGATTTGGATATTTGAAAGACATTTTCTCGAGAATAAAATAAGTGATCCTGTCATTTCACAGAGCACAAGCGACACCATTTGTTGCCAATAATAAATGTCATACTTTTAAGCAAAATTCAAAATTTAGAAACGTTCTATCCACCATCATAAGCTGGAGTTTTGCTCAAAGTAGATGAAGAAATCCAACCCCCCACAAAGATGTAGTAGGAAAAGAGAGAAGTATTTTAGCAGAATTTTGAGATGCTAGGATACTTGGATGATGTAAATAATTAATAATTTAGGAGACAATTATTCTCCCTTGATATGACACTAAAAATTGACATGTGGTAGTTTTTTAAATGGTAGAATTTGAAACTCCATAAGTGATTTTTTTCATACTCTATGACATTCGTTCATATACTTTGGCCAAACAACACATTGCAACAAATTGAAAGCAAAAACAGATGGAAATTCAGCTATCTTTTATTAACCCAGACTTTAAAGAGATTTACAAAAATATAAGATAGTATCCCTCTTCTCATTAAATATTTTTATTAAAAAATAGATTTTTATTAAAATGTTTATGTGAATAAGTAAGCAGTGTATTACTGTTATATTTGCATGAATTAATATAGATTTTTGAATTTTCTGAGTTTTAATTTTTAATATTGGAAATATTAATGGATAAACTTTCCCAAACAAAAGGTTTTTGGAGTCCTTGATTGTTTCAGAGTGTAAAAGTGCGCTGTGATCAAAGCAATTAAAAAACCACTGGATCATAACAATCTTTGGGCTTGCAAAAAATATCTCAAAAAGCCATTTTTAGCATGAAATAAATGCATGAGATGGCCCGGTTTCTGCCACCTAATGCCTCCTAGCCCTGCTCCTTTAGCACCAGCCCGGAAACTTGTGGTGGGCAGGCAGGGTGCGGGGGCTGAGGCTGGATTGCTTCATGTACTTTAAGCAAAATTCAAGCTTATGATGGCAGATAGAAGTTATCTAAACTTTGATTTCTTTGCGCTTTTATTATTGGCAACAAATGATGTCAGTCGTGTTCTTTGAAGTGACAGGATCACATAGTTTATTTCTGAGATATATTCAGTCATATATCTGCAATATGCTTCTAAAATGAACAAAGGCCAACAAGGGCACATTTTGTCCTGTGAGCTCATCTTTTCGTGGCATTGACCCTCTCAGTGTAGGTAGCATGTAGCCTTCTAGAAAGGTAACTTGATATAGCCCTGGGATTGAAGATAAGAGCTCTGGTTATCTTCTCAGATCACCACTAACCAGCTATGTGACCAGGGCAGCGTCCCCTCCCCCATGGAACTCACTGTCCTTACCCACCAAAGGCAGATGTTCGATAACTAGACAAGATTTGCAACTTTAAGATTTTATGAATCTATTTGAGGAAATATTTGAAAATACAAAATACAAAAATAACAACCGGCTTCTAGATGATAGAAGCAAAATTCACGCTTATGATAGCAGATAGAAGTTATCTAAACTTTGATTTCTTTGCTCTTTTATCATTGGCAACAAATGATGTCGGTCGTGTTCTTTGAAGTGACAGGATCACATAGTTTGCTTGATACTTTCTCATCTGAATTCTTTGGTTTTCCCACCCAAATTCTTATTGGGTGGTATTTTCATTATACAAGCATTGTAGCAGTTGTGACTGAAGATTCTAGAGGCAGAGTGACTTGCTGAGTTCTGCTGTGTCACTCATGAGCTGTAGCCTTTAGTTAGTTAGTTAACCCATCTACACCTCATGGAACTGTTAAGCTGATAAAATGAGGTAAGGCGTGGGCAGTGCTTAGAATAGATTCCGGTGTATGTTACAGGCTCGGGAATTACCATCATCACCTGCTTCCTTGCGCGGTGATTGTACGTTACATGCCTACCTCCCTTCCTAGACTGTGAATACACTACCGAGCAGGGCCTCATTCATCATCCTTGTATCCCTGGCTCTTGTACAGTGCCCAGGACATAATCAGTCCATCAAATGGATGGGTAAATGATATACTATGTAATAGTTTGGACGACTATCCAGCATATATTCAGTCCTTGATCTCTCCGACTTTGAGCAGAGCATAATTATCCGTGTGTTTTGGGCTGACTCAAGAGATTGCAGAGGCCTTAATGTACTTGTTGGTTTGGTTTGAGTCTTGTGTGATGATGAAGATGATGATGATGATTGTCTGAGAGCATGACAGGCCCCAGGTGGCCAGACACTCTGAAGCAGAGCCCTCTAGCCAGTACCTCCCCTAAACACTCCTTGCAGGTACAACTATGGTTTTCTTGTGGAGTCACATGAGACAGAGGTGCCAGAATGGTACCCATGGGTGATATGCATTGTTTATACAGATAGGGCTCCACACACAGCATTCATCTGTTTTTCACACACTCCAGGGGTAGCCCTGCCCTTAGCCAAACCCACCCGAGATCACCAAAGTTGACATTAACCTACAGATTCGTGAATTTAAGAATGCATGTTTGCTGCTAAATGACTGAGATAATGGGGCAATCACAGATTGATACAGACACACAATCTATGACATCCTAACTATCATCCTTCCCATTTTAAATAAGAGAAAATACAGATCAACAGGGATATCATCTAGAACATATTTTTGTTGCAAATATGTAATAAAAACTCAGCTCAAACAGCTATACTGTCCTATATCTACCCAGGCAGAGGTAAGGAGAGTTCTGGTGAAGGCAGGCCCAGTGCAGCCACAGGGTCACCAGGCACCTCATTTCTGTTGTTCTCTTCTTACTGGTTTTTATCATGTTGACATCACCTTGGAGCAGCCCACTTCATGTTTGCAGGGTGACTGTCACTGCAGGAAAGCCACAGCTCCTCCTTGTACATGGCAGAGACAAGTCCCTAGAGCCCCAGCCTCAAGGGGCCTCCAGAGTCACCCTTGATTGGATCCCGCTCCATCGGCACTGACTCTGAACCAACCACTTAGTTCCTTAGCTACACTTGCTCATTCACAGTTTTCCCCTGCTTTTCTTTGTTGTTGTTTTTATCATCATTCATTCACTCAACAAATATGTATTGAAAGCCTTCCTCTGTCATGCATTTTTCCCATGTGGTGAAAACACAATGCTGAAAGAGGCAGAAAGAGTCTCTGCTCACGTGGAATTTCCATACTCCGAGCTGTGTATAATAACATGGGCAGTCGGGTTAGGGCAACAGAGAGATAGAGAAATGCGTACATGGAAATCTGATGATGCCTATCACATACGGAGAGCAGTACCTGCTTTACACCAGATGTTTTTAACCTGCATTTTACCTCCATCTTCAAAACAGTCTTAACATTTTATTATTGTCCACATCTTAGCATTCCCCAAAATCAGACAGAAAAAAAGTGAGTAATTTATTAGCCTTGCACAGCAACTGATCATAAAAGACAAATTTATAATTCTTTTTTATTTTTTTGGTTACTCATCTGCGCCGTTCATTGTCTCCCATACAAGGAAAGAAGTCTGCTCCTCTTTGGATAAACTACAATCACATGCCAAATGATGTTAGAATAAACTCGCTTTTCATTAATTTTATTATGGGGATTTAGTTAAACTCCTTAGTACAATTTGGCTAAATACAAAGTTCTTAGACCTCCATATATTAATCAATTTTTAAAAAAAATAAATAGTTGTCTGAGTCCATAGATACTATATGTGTATTATGGCTGATGTGATTACCCAGATGATTTTTTATATTTTAAGAGATGAGAGTTTCACTCTGCTGCCCAGTCTGGGGTGCAGTGGTATAATCATAGCTCACTGTAACCTCAAAATCCTGGGTTCAAGTGATTTCCCTCCTTCAGACTCCCGAATGGCTAGGAGTACAGAAGTTTGTCACTACACCCTGATAAATTTTTTTTTTTTTTTTGAGACGAAGTCTCACTCAGTCACCCTGGGGTTGGATGCTGTGGCATTATAGCTCTCAGCAGCCTCAAACTCTTGGGCTCAAGCAATGCTCTTGTCTTAACCTCCCAAGCAGCTGGGACTACAGCTGCTTGCCACAACGTCAGGCTGGTCTCAAAGTCCTAAATGCAGGTAATTCAACTGTCTCAGCCTCCTAGAGTGCTAACATTATAGGTGTGAGCCTCTGCACCCAGCCTCACCTTGCTAATTTTTGAAACATTTCTTTTTTAGAGATGAGGTCTTGCTATGATGCTCAGGCTAGTCTTGAACTCATGGCCTCAAGCGTTTCTCCCATCCTACCCTCCCAAAGTGATAGGATTACAGGTGTGAGCCTATGAGCTTAGCCCACAGATGATTTTAAACTTTTCATAATATTGTAGCTATTTCAACCATCTTGACTTATTTTAAAAATCAATGCGTTTTTATTAGAGAACATTTGAAAAGAACCAAAAATTATGAAAGTGTAGGAAAAAAATCCATAGGCTAACAATTTGTAAGCAACAGGGATAGGTTTAGTTTTTCCTGAGTTTTTTCCTCCATATTGTATTTTCACAAAAATAAGATTATGGTCAACATAGCATCTCATATTATACTCTTACCCCTTATTATTATACATCACCATTTGATGTGTTATTACAACTTTACTAGCTTTATTTTCTATGTCATAATTCTAGTGTATAAAATACGCCATAATTTTATTAGTCATTTTTTCCTTGTTGGACATTCAGATTGGATGACTAATACACTCATTTTAACTTTTTCCTACTAGGACATAAAGTACCCTTTTATTTATTTATTCACTCTTAATTTATGTTTGCAATTACAAATTAAGAAAGAAAGGGCAAACTGTGTTGAGACATGCTTAGGTTTTCAATGCCTACATGTCTAAATTGTAACTCATCAGCTTCTTCCAGAAAAAAAAAAAATCGTTATTTCTCTTAGAGTTCCTCCATTGGTTAAGGCTTCCCATTTTACAGTCTGGCCTGGCTCAAAAATGTCCAGTGAGCTTGACGATCTTCTGCTCCTGGAACATGCAAATCCAATCAACCTCCAAGGTCACAGGGCCCTTTCTTCAGAATAGAGTGATCGATGTTGCATTTGCCTCTGGTCCCTCTGTCATAGTAAATATTCAAAATCAGTCTCCTTTATTCCATATTTCCTTTACTTATGAACCAAGGCCATGACTCAATTAACATGTATCCAGTAAGTGCTTGATGAATACTGCACATCTGAGTGCTGAATGGTAATTACCTTTACTTTTTCTTTTTTCATTTTTTTCTCCATCATATTTTTATTTTTTTATTTTTTTTTTAATTATTTTTTATTGAGTCATAGCTGTGTACAATAATTCAGTCATGGAATACAGTGTGCTCTTTTTTCATTTGTTGATAGGGATATTTTCATGAGTGAATTTCAGGCATTGTGTTATTCAAAGAGTGAGTAGTTTGTGGCTTAGTGGAAATTAAAGATTTTGCTTTCTGGTAAGAAATGTTTTGAGTAAGTGAAGCTGAAATTTGGCCATTCCAAGGAGAAAGCACACCTCATTTCACATTAAACTGGCTTGCTGGATAAGCCAGAACCCACAAAGCAGAGGGAGACCTAGAAGGCGCAGAATGTGATCTCTCTACACCTGTTAGCAGATGACACCTGTGGCTCAGATCCAGCCCAATGCCTGATTTTGTACATAAAGCTTTTTGTTTTTTTAATTTCAAAGTATTATGGAGATGCAAATATTTTTGGTTACATGGATCCCTTTTGTAATGCTCAAGTAGGTTTAAAAGTTGCCTATCACCCAGATAGTGTTCATTGTACCCATTAGGTCAGTTTTGCCTGTCCCTACTGTGCCACTGCCCCCACTTGATTTCCACTAAATTCCTTCCCTCTGTGCATGTGTGCTCATCAATCAGCTCCAATTTAATAGCAAGTACATGTGATGGTTGTTTTCCATCCTTTAGATACCCTGCTTAGGACAATAGTCTCTAGTTCCATCCAAATGGTTGCAAAAGGCCTTTAGTCATCCTTCTTTATGGCTGATTAGTATTCCATAGTATACATATACCACATTCATCAATTGATAGGCACTTGGGTTGATTCCACATCTGTACAATTGCGAGTTGTGCTGCAATAAACACCCACATACAGGTGTCTTTTTGATAAAATGACCTATTTTCTTTTGGGTAAATACCCAGTAATGGGACTGCTGCATCTTGGAGGAGTTTCCATATTGTTTTCCAAAGAGGTTGTCCTAATTTGCTGTCTCACCAAGAATGCATTAGCATCTCTCTCTGCATCCACACCAGCATCTATTGGTTGTGGACTGCCATCTAACTGGGGTAAGGTGATAATCACACTGTTGTTTTGTTTGCATTTCCATGGTGATTAACATTGAGCATTTTTTTTCATGAGTTTGTTGGCCGTTTGTCTCTCTTCTTTTGAGATATTTCTATTTATGTCTTTTGCCCACTTTTTAATGAAGTTTTTTTTTTTTTTCTGATTTGCTTGAGTTCTTTGTAAATTCTTGTTATTAGTCCTTTACCAGATGTATAGCTTTGAGTATTTTCTCCTGGTCTACTCTGTTAATTATTTATTTGGCTGTGCAGAAGCTTTTTCAACTTAATATCCCATTTATTTATTTTGTTGTTGCTTCAGTTACCATTAGAGTCTTCTTTATAAATTCTTTGCCTAGGCTGATATCTATAAGAGAGTTTTCAACATTCTCTTCTAGAATTATTATGACTTAAGTCCTTTATCCATCTTGAATTAATTTTTGTGAGTGATGAAAGATGTGGATCCTGTTTCATTCTTGTGCATATGGCTATCCAATTTTCCCAGCATCATTTATTGATTAGAATTTACTTACTTTTCATTGATTTTTAAACATAAATGCTGCCCTATTTCTCTACTAAAGGCTTGTTGAGGATACAAATCATAAATGAATAATAAAAGCAAAAACTAGTTTTAAAACTCCCACTATGTGACAGAAACTATTCTAAATGTTGCATAAAAATTTCCCTTAATTCTCTAAGTATGCTATTCATAAAAATCAGCCTTCATTTCATAGATGAGGATAGAAAAATAGTTTTAATCAGTCAAGAGTTCACAATAACTGTGGGGGATAGGCATCTAATCCAGCCTATGTACAACTTCTGTCAGAGGGCCGAGCTGGAATTCACATTTATTAGATCAAATCATGAATATGGGGCCTACAATATGAGCTCAATCATGTGAGTATGCCATAAGAACGTTTAGTGGCAATGAAGTTTGGCAACCTAAAAGACTTGAGCAGAAGAGAAATCTATTTTTCCAGTTTTCTATAAAAATATTTCCCAAAAGTGTGTTAGCATGGTTTTATTCTCTGGCATTATTCTGAAAGTTCCAACTTCTGGTACTTCTGGTGGGAATGTTTGCATGGGTCATACATAATAGACCCTGTGCTCTCCAGGGCTGGGATGGGAGTGATAGGGGTAGCCCAGGAGTTCAGAGTATAAGCTTTGTTTTCAAGCTACTTAACTTCATATCCCATCAGTGATACTAACTTTGTGACATTGGCCACATTGTTTAACCTCCCTAAAAGACCTAGTCCTCCACCCCACCCCCCACCACTTAAAATAATTGTGCTTGTATCCAACTGATAGAATTTTGGGGGAAAAAGGAGTAAAAAAAGTAACTGAGAAGTGCAACCATGATGCCTAACACGTGTTTCCAATTATTATGGTGATCACCCATGTGACATCTTGCTTATTCAACAGTTACACCTGCTGGTACTGTTGTCAGCCATGGAGTTGGGCACACACTAGAAACAAATAGTTTATATAATTGAGTAGTTTATAAATAAGGGAGAAATTATAAACACAAGGATTAGATGTGCAAAGACATGGGGCTAAATAAGCAGTGGGGAATCATGGGTAATTTTTCATCTTTCAACCTCATATCGTGAACATACAAGATGGCTTTGAATGGTTTGGGGTTAAGAGTTAATTCCTTGATAAATATATATTACTAGAAACACCGTAGACACGTGTTCAGGTTCCCAATCCCACAAATGCTCCCTTCTTGTTGTTAAAAATGAGTTTTAGAAGATGCTAGTCACTTTCTGTTGCTTATAACAAGTCAGGCCAAAAAAAAAAAAAAAAAAGAATAAAAATTCTTGACCATTAATGATAATGCCTGCTTCATATTGAGCTTAAAATAGTCCATCTCTTTAAAGAAGTCTTTTTGGTATAAAATACATAAAAGTCAGAAGTTATTTCTAAAAATCATCTTTTCTAATAAGTGGCTGAGCAGGCAAGAAAATAAAGGAAACACTCAAAGTCCAGAGAGTAGGAGACACATGAGCCCAGAGAGGTTAGTATTTACCCTGGCTCATGTAGGATCAGTGGGTTCTGATCCCTAGTGGACTATGCCTGGGGGGCCACACATGTACATGAGGATGAAAAACAAAGCCTGAACATAAATGGGACCCCAAAGTTGACTCTTATGGAGTCAACTAGTCAGAGAGAAATGTTCCATAGAGAGAATCTAAGGGGTAACCACCTGGCCCCTTCTTTGCTCTGTGTGAAAAAAAAATAACAAACTGTCTGGATAGCTTTAGTTTTTAAATCACAGGCTAAGATGCATGAGGATCTAGGAAAAATCAGTCTGAAAAGTCATATTTGAAACCTTTATCTATTGGTTTTCCTTGCTAAGGTACTTGACCTATGACTATCCTTAAATGAAATAATATCCAAATACCATAATAATATTTTATATTTCCAAAGTGCCTTGTAATATTTCTTCTATAATATGTACCTTATCTAATTCTCAAAATGAACCTTAGTGTAGGATTCAGAGCTCTTGAGTCTCGTTCTATATCCTACTGATCAATATCAGGGTAATCTAATTGAATCATTTAATATTAAAAATGAAGAGAAACAGAGAGTCTGTACTAGAACCGGTGGTAAATACAGAAATAATATATCTTCCCTGCCCTCAAGAGCCTTATAAATAGTGTCTATAGCAAAAGAATGTCCTGAAAGATGAGAGTGATTTAAATAGTGAGACATAGTGGTGACAGGACCTCTTGCTGACTGTGTAAGAAAAGGACATATGATGAAAGTGGTACTAACTGTAAACCTTCAGTTACAGGAACATCAACTATATGCAGCTATAAGAAGCTAATTTCAAATACGATGGTATATAGTTTTAAGGTAAAAGAGTGCAAAAGATACATGATGCAAACCCAAACAGAAACAAACCTGGAGTTGCAATATTAACATGGACAAAACAGGCTTCAGAGCAAAGAAAAAATACCAAGGTTAAAGTGGAATATTATAAAATGGTAAAAAGTCACAATGGCCCAAAAAGAATATCTAATGACAACATCAAAGAAGAAATATACAAATCCAGAATGATAGCTTGTGACTACAACAATCTTCTCTGTCTCAATAATTATAAAGCAGATTAAAAAATGAGATAAGATAAAGAAGAATTGAGTCTACTTGATAGTTATAGAACTTTCCACCCAAGAAAGAACAGAATACGCATTCTTTTGTAATGTGTGCAAAACATTAGGCAAGATCGGCCACATCCTGGGTCATAAAGCAAACCTTTACAAATGTACAAGGATTAAATAATGCAAAGTATGTTCTTGGATCATGCACAAGTTCGCTAGTGCTGTCATAACAAAACATCACAGACCGGGTGTCTTAAACAAGAGAAATTTATTTTTTCACACTTTAGAGGCTAAAAGTCCAAGATGAAGATGTTGGCCAGTTTAGTTTCTTCTTAGTGGTCTCTCTTTTTGGCTCGCAGGTGGCAACCTTCGCACTGTGTCCTTACACGGTCATGCTTTTGTCCATACTCCCTGTGTCTGAATCTCCTCTTAATATAAAAATTCCAGTCATATTGGACTATGGCCCATCCTAAGGATCTTGTTTAAACTTAATTTCGTCTTTAAAATCCTTGTCTCCAAATCCAATCATAAGTTCTGTATTACTTCAACTTATGAATGTTGCGGGGGAGATGGGGGGCGCATTCTTTTATACACCATATGGAATTATACAGTAAACAGGATCAGAAAGATAATAAAATCTCTAAATACGTGTACAATAAAGAGGACACATAAATTAAAGAGGAAGTCACAAGGTAAAATAAGAATAAAACGAAAACAAAATATCTCACAACCTTATGGGATGTAGTTTAAATAGAAGCTAATGGAATATAGCAATATTAAATTCTCATGTAAGAAAAAAGGAAAGATTCAAGTCAATTATTTAAATTTTTCTCATGAAACATCATAAAAGGAAGAGTAAAATAAGCCAAGGCAAGGAAAAGAAAAGGGGATAAGAATAGAAAGAGAAAAGCAGAAAAACAATATTAAGAATAGAAATCAATTAAGCAGAAAAACAATAGAGAGAAACTATGAAAACAAAATTTCGTTCTTTGGGTATATGAATAAAATAGTTATACCTTTAGTAAGAAAGACAGACACATACGCACACATTACCAATCTCAGGAATGGATGAAGGCTTATTACTAAAGTGCCCACAGATATTAAGAGGATAATAAGGGACTGTTACAAAGACCTCTGTGTGTATACACATGCGACAACTTAGATGAAGAAATATTTATTCTTGCAATTCAAAGCTGGGTTACTATTTGAAAATCAAGAAAAGTAATAATGCATAATATGACAACATAATATAAAAACTACATAATCATGTTATTTGATGCAAAAAATATTTGAAGAACACTCAACACACATTCATAATAAAACCCTTTGCAAATTAAAACTGGGAAAGAATGTCATCAATCTGATAATAGTTATCTAAAATAAACTATACCTACTATCACCTTTAACAGTAAAAAACTGACTTCTTCCCCCCTTATAATGGAGAAAAAGGCAAGAATATGCATTCTCATCACTCCTATTCAATGTTGTCCTGGAGAACCTATTCAGTGCAATAAAGCAGTCTCCTAGTAAGAGAAAGTTAAAATAAATGTAGTAGTTTATCCAATCTAACTGTCCAACAAGGAAAAAAATGGCTAATAAAATTATGGGACATTTTGTCCACTAGAATTATGACATAAAAATAAATATTGTATTTATAAACCATAAATAAAAAGATCTGTATGTATAATTTTAAATAGTGCTCAGAGATTTAATGATAAGAAAACAACAAATTCAAATTAAAAGCATAAGGAAGAAAAAAGCATAAGCAAAAATTTAAGTAGACATTTCAACAAAGAAAATCTGCTGATATCAAATAAGTACACGAGATCTTCAACAGTCTTGGCTGTTAGAGAAATAAAAAAAATAATAATTAACCACATTTAGATATCACTAACACATCTGTGAGAATCGCAAAAATCAAAAAACCACACATAGAGACACACAGAGTACCATGTGCCCCAAATAAGAAGAGAAGCTGGAACTCTCATTTTTTACTATTGGACATGCAAAATGGTGCAGCCAGCCTAAAAACAATTTCTTGTAGCTTTTTATAAAGTTAACTATGCACTTCAGAGAGGACCTAGGAATCCAAGTCCTAGGTATTTATCCTAGAGACGTGTAAACTTCTGTTCACATAATAGCCTACATGGGGGAATTCTGATAGATGTTCTATTTTAGAATGACCCAAAATTTGAAATAATGTTCAATAGACGATGAATAAACAAATTGTAATCCATCCTATATCAGTTTCATATTGGTGCTGTAACAAATTACCACAAATGTAGTAGCTTAGAACAATACAAATTTATTATCTTATAGTTCTGATGGTCAGATGTCCACCATGAGTTCTCATGCAGCTATAACCAAGGTTCTCCCCATTCTTTCTGGCGGCTCCAGGGCAAAGCCCACTTTCTTGCCTGTCTAGCTTCTAGGGGCCTCCTGGATTCTGCACCCCTCAGCCCCTTCCTCCATCTCCAAAGCACATCATCCCAGCCTCTGCTTCTCTGACAGCTGCTTTTTCTGACTTTGACCATCCTGCCTCCTTGTAAGAACTTGTGTGATTACAGTGGACCTACCTGGACAATTCAAAACCATCTCCACATGTCAAGATTCTTCATCACATCCGAAAACCCTATTTTTGTTTACTACATACGTATGGTAATACATGCTCAGGTTTTTAAGGTTAGGATGAAGATATCTTTGGGGCAAACATTCTTCTTTCTACTACACATCCACATGATGGTATATTCTCGAGCAATACAACGGATAGGGGATAGGCAGAGGCAACAATTTGGAGGAATCTTGAAGGCATTCAAGAAGCCAGTTGCAGAAGCTCATATGCTGCACAGCTCCATTTGGATGACTTTCTTGCAAAAACAAACCCATAGTGATGAAGCATTGATCAATGGTTCCCAGGGTTAGGGTCAGGAGAAGATGTAGCTGCAGAGGGATCGCGTGAGGAGCTTGTTGAGGTGATGGAGGATTTGACATTCCCATTGTGATGGTAGCTCCAGGATACTTGTTCAAAATGTTGTTTTAAAAGTTATTTTTTTCTATGTTTAAAAAAATGCATCTGGTAAGAAATGAATCCCAGCCACTCTCTGAGCTTTAGTCTGTGCTTCCCTACACTGGCTCTATGCTCCACCCCTTGTTGTAGTTGCAGAAGCCTGGAGGTCCCCACACTCACCCGCCGGGGGCATTTTGCAGAGTTTATAGGACTTGCCCACCTCTCATACAGCCAAATGTCAGCGAGGACAGAACACTCCACGTTCTAGACGCTGGAGCCCAGGAGAGCTGGAGGGGGACACTCGTGGGTGTTAAAGCTAGGACTCCGCTTGGCACTGCTTACTGAGCAGTCTCCCTGCAGCCGTGGGTTTCTGACACTTTTTATTTAGTGCTTTTAAAAAATATTTATATCTTTGGCTTTGTTAAACATTTTTCACTGAGTTCCCTTTTCCTTTCAAGAGGCAGAGGCAAAAAAAAAAGAAAAGAAAAAGGAGCCTCATCAAGTGGTCTCCTGAGACGCCACCATCTCCTGGAAAATTCTCCTTCAGAGTTTAGGAGACAAATATAAATATATACTAGATGAAGTTTTCAGTGACCTTTAAACTGTTTGCATTTCAGGCAGATTCCAAGATGAGTTTCTGTCCCTGGCAGATCCTTGGAATTCGAGGCTTATGTTGGAAAAATCGAAACCAGATCACACTTCAGGCAAAGCACCCCACAAACTGCATCACCAGGGAACCCGAGTGTCACAGAACCACTCCTGCGAGATGCCACCTGTCTTTTAGGAAATGTGCTCAGTCCTTTTCCTATGTGCCTCATTTGAATCCCTACAGCATTAGGAGAAAGGATTTGTTATTCTCATCAGAGGAACAAATCACACAGCCTAAGTTTTCACACCCTGGAAGAGCTTCGGATTCCTTGTGTGCAAAATGGACCTAGGCTGCCTGCCTTGCGGTCGTTACAGATTTAGCACTGGAGAGAGCATAGTAGGGGCTCTACACATGGTGAATGTTGTAACATGGGGGGACCCTGGTCCAGATTTAGACTCTGCAGGGTGAAGTGGCAAGTTCTTTCCGCTTTAGCAGGCGGACCCCTCTGGGACCCAGACAGACAGGCAGGCACCGTCTGCCGCCCTATGCTCCAGGGCCACAGGTGCCGGACACCGCTATCCGGACACTGCTAGCCTGTGATTTAAACAGCCAGCACCCCCCTGCTGTGAAGCGAGGGCCCCTCTCACTGGAGCTCCTCTTCACTTCTGCCTATAAAGGGGCTCTTCTTTGGGGGGGGGGTTCTATCAATCACTTTGGTGACAAGCTAGAAGGTGCCAAAAATGGCCAATATGAGGAGTCAGCCAAGATTGTGGCGTCTAAAACGTCCCTGTGATCTGTGATCAGGAGCACTGGTCTCCTGTTCCCAGCACCATCTGGACAGAAGGTGACGGCAGGGAGCATATTGCCACAGCCCTTATTCTGTAAGGTCTGGGGTGTCACTTGCCACGCTTTCTCAGGGGATCCTGAGATAGGAACGTGAGGACCAGACCTTCTGCCATCTAGAAGGTGCAGAGCAGGTGGGTTATTTCTGTGCCCACTGTCTCCAGGGAGCGCCTGTACTTTTGATGCTCTTGAAATGAGGTGACACTCACCACATTCAGCCTTTGTGCCACGATATTTGGCTGCTTGGTATATTTCCATGTTGGCAGAAATGGGGGGTAGGCGTGAAGAATTAGCAACATATCAGCTGTATCAGAACTAGAAGAGGGAATTATGCGTCTATCTACAACACGGTGAAATGACCTTTAGTCAGAATAAACTCTGGTTTAATACAACCCTCTGGCTTAGAGACCTTATTATTTTATATTGTGTTTCTTCTCTCTGGTTTTAATATTGAACGATTATATTTGGAAATATATTTTTAAAAAATAGAGGAAGTAAAGCAGCAGGGAAATAGTTGCCTATAACTCTGACCTAAAGATAAGAACTGTTAACATTTAGGGTATTTCCTCCTGAGGTTTTCCTCCGCAGCTCTCTCTTTGTCTACCTGAGGTCACACAGTGTGTGTACACGTATGTGTGTGTGTGTGTGTGCATGGCGTGCGAGTGTTGCTCTGTACCCTGCTTTCCTTATCCAATATAAATCTTTGCTATTCCCCTTACCACAAAAGACAAGAAAATAATGGGATTTTTACTAATAGGAAGAGACTAAGGAGATACAACAGTTTTATGTAAAGTAGGAATTTTGGATAAGATCCTATGACATTAAAAGGATGTTTCTGGAAAAACTCGTGTGTCTATTAAACTCTGACGTTAGGTAATAGTATTGTAACAACTTTCATTTCCTGGTTTTGTTCCTTGTGTTCTGGTTATGTAAGATGTTAACAGCGTGGACAGGTATGTGGGAACGCTCTGTACTATCTGCGAAACTTTTCCACAAGTCCCAAATTAGTTCCAAATACAAAGTTTTTAAAATTTCTCCTTCTATAACTACACAATTATCATACAAACAATTCACATCTATGTTCACATGTTTCATGAAAAAGCACCGCAAGAAATATTGTTGCAATAAATAACATTCTTTTATAATTCTTCCACCACATGGAGAACTTTCTCAAAATTAAGCCTGAGAATGAAATTATTGGATCAGAAGTTTAGAATATAGTTCAGGCTTTGGCTACGTATTATCAAATTTCTTTCAAAAAATATTTTGCCATCTCTGATTTATATGTGCCTTTTAAATTGAGAAGAATGAAGGTGAAATTTTCTAAATTCCATTTCTTTGTATTAAAATTCAGAACTATACCTTTTGATCTTGATGTTTAGAGGTTTTATTATTGACGTGAATGAAGTGTATGTAGATAAGTACACTCAGTGACAATCCTTTGCCTACTTGATCTTTGTCAATTTTATGAGACTTGGAAATATTTGAGAAAACATTTTAAACACACCAAAATACATACTGTAACAGAACAGGGCTTTAAAGTTTTCTTAAATGATATTATTACTGAAATATGCACTCATGATTTAAGACTTATTGGTAATTAATAAAATTTTCAAACCATTTTTTTCTCTTTAGCATGGGAAGGATGGCCCCCTTCTTGCCCTAGGGAAAATGCAATTATGCAAGTATTTGCCTAAGTGGAACTGAATTAAATTCCAAATTAAGAGAGTGACTAATGACTCTGAACTATGCTATGGTGCAAAGGATACTTAGATGCAGGTTTCATAGATTGGAATTGAGCCCACATGTCACACAGGCTACATGACCATGGCAGATCACCTGTCCTTTCCTGGACTTAGTTTCTTGTTTCTGTAAAATGGAAATTATACCCGCCCTGCATCCTTCAGTGTTTTGAGAATATGATCATATGATGTGTAATCATGTGCTATATTTTAGATGGTAAAAGTGCTTATACATTCACCCAGCAACTGTGATAAAACCAGAGTGACATAGAATATTAGGTTCCTACCAAAAGCTATTTACGATGACATTGTCATCGGAGACTAACTTAAAATTCTAAATACAATATTTGAAAATATTTTAGTCTTTTGTGTTCTATGAATATAAAGTTTGGACATCCAAAGTTTTGGACTTTGTTTTGTTTTGTTTGGGTCCACTTTGTCCTCTATTAGGGGATATTGAGGGAAAATTACTATTTTGATTTTCTAATAAATAGTTTATGTATTTTTTAGGAACTTGTCATCAAGGTTTTCAGATTTGGTGTTCATAGTATTCTTTTAGTGTCTGCATTATTCAGAGTTAATTCTTCTTTCTCATTTCTAATATGTTTATGAGGGCTTTCTCTTTATTATCACTAGAAGTCTATTTATTTTATTGTTTATTTTTCAATGAATACGATTTCATTCTATCGGATCTTCTCCAGATTGTGTTGTTTTTTTTTTAAAGTCACTACTTTCTGCTGAGATCACTCTCTCCTTTCCAATAGTTTGTAAGTTTTTTATTTTTAGCAATATCTTAAGAAAGAAAATTTCTGCATTATTTTTATCAATTTCTTGTACTATAATTATTTAAAGTTATACTTTTTCTTACATTTAAGTGCTGCTCTGTGTTCTGCTGTTTTATCAGGTAGTATTTTCATCTTCACTTAGTTTTAAGTAATTGCTAAATTCCATTATGATTTCTTCTTTGAATTATGTTTTATGTAGAATGTTTTTTTCCTGTAAGTCTAACCGGGCTTTTTTTTTTTTTTTTTTCACAACTTAATTATATTGTAGTAAGAGGACATCATCTAAATGATTACTGTGTTTAAGATGTATTTGAAACATATTTGGAGTTCACCATGTAGTTAGTTTTCCTAAATCGCCTGCACCTGTTGGATGCTGTGTTCTACATACATCAGATCAAGCTTGTTATTTGTGTTTGAATTTTTTATGAAAATTCTATTTTTCAACTGCTTGAATCTATCAGTTATTAAAATCTGAAGAACAATAGTGGTTTTGTTGATTTCTGAATGTAGGGTCGTCATTAAGAACATTCTCAAAGATTAGAACAATCTTTAAGATCATTCTCAAGATTAGATGGCACAAGTTCAAAAGTAAATATTTGAACACTTATTACTAACTGCCTTTATCTTTAATGATTTCTTTCCTTTTTTTTCAGAATGTTATGGGGGTACGAACGTTTTTGTTACATGCAATATTTGTTACAGTTCGAGTGGAGGTGCATCCCCCGATAGTGGGCGTCACACCTGTTAAGTGGCAATGTACCCATCCCCTCTGCCTCCCTCTCCCCGCTTGATTTCCATTGACTTTTACTACATCTGTGCACACGTGTGCTGATCATATAGCTCCAACTTACAAGTTAGCACATGGGGAAGATTTACAGAATTGCTGCTTTTTTCTTAAAGTCGATGTTCTTTGGTATTATTGTTATTCCAGTCATCCTTTGATGGTTCTCGTTTGGCTGCTGTATCTTTTTCTATTTTAATTTTAGCATTTATTTACATGTCTGTATGAAAGGATATACAGGTCAATTCTTTAACTCTGTTTAGCAATCTTTATCTTGACTTGCACATTGAGCTCATTTGTTTGTCATAATTACTGATATGTTTAGATTTATTTCTTTTTTGTTTATTTTTAAATACATGTATTTCATTTTTCTTCATTACATTATTTCCCCCCACACACACCCCTCCATGGTAAGACAGAATTGATTTACAGAAAAGAATACAGAAAACACCAAAGCTCCTGGTAGAGAGAGAGATTTCAAGTGGGGAGAGAGAAGCTCTCTCTGTTCCTCTCCCGGTCTTTTCCCGTCTCCTTCTCTAGGCCTCTAGCCTCAGGGTATATATAGGTGTATGGGTTCCTTGGCCAGGAAACGAATGAATGCAGTCCCTTCCAGCAGGGGTAAGGTGAATGAGTGTATCAATGAATGGACACAGTCCATCCATGGAATTCAGGCCTAGGAAATTCACAAGAAACTGACCTAGGCATAGGAAATGGGGGTTCCACATTTAGTCCTAAGTGTAAAGTGAAGGAGACACCAAGGCTCAGGTGTCTCCTCGGCAGTTGTCCCATCTTTTTGGCTATTGGAGCCTCTGGTGGGGGTTGGAGTTCCCCCTCCTGTCATCCAGCCTGATGGCTCTTCAGCTGGCTGCCACCCCTTTTCCCTAACAGCAGTTAGAGTTTCTACTCAGAGAAGGAGAATTGATGCAGGACATTTGGCACCCTAGCCAGCTCAGCGGAGCTAGCAGACCTGCCGCCTCCTCCTTAACTGAATATCTTGATAGTATTTTTCACAACAGCCTGTAAATGAACATATTTTCTAAAATAAATATTTTCTCACCATTTAAGTTTTGATTAGTTAATATTTATATAAAAGTCTTGCAACAGAAAAGAATCAAAACTCTATAAAATAAT
>CAUYRH010011748.1:0-14891 GCA_963574655.1 Perodicticus potto | reverse complement strand
CACTGGAGCAACCTTTTCTGTACTTCTCTCTAACCTTGGTCTTTTATCTCCCAAATCTGTAACTATACAGAGGGTATCTGGAAAGTTGGTTACCAAATTTTTCTCCCAGACTTTCAGCTGCAATTGGGATGACTGGCTATTCTCTCATACCTTCCTAATCATGCCTGAAACTCCTGCTCCCCTTTGGGGGAGGGACATACTAAATAAAGCAAGAACAACCATTTGTATAAATATGAGACAAGAACCTATTCTATTACTAGATCAAGAAACTATATAATTAATAAAACATATTACTTTAGCTAAAATTCAACAAATCCTTAAAAGCTTCCCCACTATATTTTCACATTCAACACTAAAACAGCTTTTTTCTCCTAGAGATATGATCATGATCAAAACTTTTCCCTCTAATTCACCTTCCCTAACACTGACTTGGGAAGATCTCTTTTCTGTTATCTTGTCTTCTTCTACAGCTGTTAAAGTTATGGGAGTGGATTCCTGGATACATCATTCACGAGTAAAATCCTGGAACACTCTACCTTCTACACAAGCAGACGATGAAGACATCCAACCAGAGTCTACCTATACTTGTGAGCCAAAGAGGAGTTTGAAGTTATTATTCAGGAAACATCAAGAAAAATGATAATATGGTTTTCTTTTAGCATCACTAAATGAGTACTTCTGACCTGACACAATTCTACTTTTGTCTTTTACTAATTACACTAATCAGATATTCTATTTTCCAGAAATGTCATCAAACCACACGCCTTAAAGATGGTTCCAGTCCAAGACCTGATTCTATTGTGAACCCCTGGATCACTCACTCTCCCTCCAGAGAAATCCTAACTGCCCCTTTCTATCATCGCCCAATTCAGCAGGAAGCAGTTAGATGGAGTCTTCTCCCTTTTTCCCTAACAGCAGTTAGAGTTTCTACTCAGAAAGGGAGAATTGATACAGGACAGGTGGCACCCCAGCCAGCTCAGCAGAGCTGAGGTGGAGGACCTGCAGCCTCCACCTTGGTAGTGGTGGTGTGGCAGCAGCTGGCAGAGGAACCAGCAGGCTGGACAATAGGCAAATGGAGGGACCTCCGACCCCCACCGGAGGCTCCAATCGCCAAAGGACCAGACAACTGCCGGGGAGACACCAGTTCACTTTACACTTAGGACTAAATATGGAACCCACATTTCCTATGCCTAGGTCAATTTCATGTGAATTTCCTAGGCCTCAATTCCATGAATGGACTGTGTCCATTCATTAATACATTCATTCACCTTGCCCTGGGGGAAGGGACTGTGTTCATTCATTTCCTGGCCAAGGAACCCATACACCTATATATACCCTGAGACTAAGAGCCTAAACACGGAGACAGGAAAAGACCAGGAGAAAAACGGAGAGAGCTTTTCTCTCCCCACTTGAATTCTCTCTCTCTCTGGGAGCTTTAGTGTTTTCATATTCTTTTCTGTAAATAAATTCTGTCTAACCACTGATCTGCGGTCTGCGGATTTATTCTTCAAATCACCGAGACCAAGAACCTGAAATTCTGGTATCATAAACATGGAAGCAATAATTTTAGAAAACATTGAGCTGTCATGTTAATATTTGTATTATTTCCAAAAAGAAAAGCAAGAAACTAAAGCACAGAGATATCATCATTTATAAAATAAACATTAGAAAATAGAATTTTAATTTAACGTACTTTTAATTTTTTCTTTAAAAAAGTAGTATGTAAAAAAAAGTAGGAAGTCTGGGCAGTGCCTGTGGCTCAAAGGAGTAGGACGCTGGCCCCATATGTCAGAAGTGGTGGGTTCAAACCTGGCCCCAGCCAAAAAACTGCAAAAAAAAGTAAGTCAAACAAATAAAAAGTAGCTTTAGTAAAGTAATTATGAGCTCACATGTCTAAGCCAAACTACTAGCATTTGGATCTTAGTGCCTGTCCTAAAACTTGTAGTATCTCATAACTTGTGTAACCAATTTCTTGTATTAGGTCTATTGTGAAATGTATCCAGTAGAAAAATATCAAACTCACTTTAGTTTTTCTAGTTATTACTCTTTATTTTTATTGTTTTAAAATATTTTTGTTGAATATTTTTCTCATTTTGACCTTTCAGTTACACCAGTGAACTTAATGATTTGATCTCTCAGTCCCTCAGTTTCTTTAACTTCAAATTGGGAATTATTGTGCTAGACAAACTCCACCAAATACAAAATCCAGTCCTCATAATGTGAGAAATATCAAGCAATAATGTAGCTGCTTGCTTAAAAAAATCAACGCACTTCAAACTTGAATCTACTAAAGTTTAATCTACACTTTGTTCAAAATACAGATGAATGAGCTTTAGTTGAGCCTTTTTAATGAGTCTTCTTCTTTTTTTTATTTTTGTATCATGCACACACACTTAAGACATCACTAGGGTTGAAAGAAGGAGAATTCTCCACAGACTGACTTGGCTTCACATTTGCACATTCACCTGCACACCTTGAAATAGAAGTTGGAACCACATTGTAGGCAATGAAAAGCAACATTGTTTCAATTTCAGATGTCCACAATACCCCACCAGCAGGATGCTCAGCACTGTGTATATTGCAAAGTGAGAAAAAAAAGAGTTGAGGACTCCTGCAGTGAACTGAGTCTCCCTAGTTCTTGAAGTCAACTAAAATTGTTGGTGCTAATAGTGAAAGCAAAAGAACATCTCTGGGGAAAAACTTTCCCAAATTAGGTCCACAGGGTACCAGCAGGTTGTGATAAAATAATAAGTTGAAAATCATATAATCAATAGACTTAAGGTAATGCATTATTTATTCAAGTCATACAAAACAACCAACAACAGCTCTCCTTCCCACCTACAAACTGTGTCAGTCCCTATTACGTGGAAAATATCAGCAGAATTATTTTAATTTTTGTTAATTAAATGAAAGAATTAATAGGTGTGGTACAGAAACAAAACTAGTAAGTAATACATTATGTTATACATATTTACTGAGGCCTATGGATATATGTATTGTGTCCTTATAGGTATTGATATGCAGTTTATATAAGTGGTTGATATATAATAATATAAGGGGTGAACAGATTTTTATTAATATAAGTGACTGAACTATTTTCTTAACCAAATTTCCTTTCTTCAAGCAAACCAAAGCAAAGGTTAATACTGTAGTACATATAAATATTTTGTGAGATAAGTTGTGTTTATTGTATCATAAAAATAATTTTTTTTACATATGCATAAACAGTATGAGTTTAGATAATCAAGGTGTCTTACAAACATCTAAATGCCAAACCAGCTAGTACTTCAATAGCTTACGGTTAAGAATCCTTATGGATTAATGATAAAATACTATGAAAAGATTATATTTTGTAAACAATACACATATGCGTTACTACACATCAATGATGTTTACTTCTTAGTATTGATTATTTATTAGATTACTATTTAATATAATATTTGTCCTTTTCACTTTCACTGTTTTTTCCTTGTAGGGTAAGTTATCATTCCAGCTTGGTAGATAGCATGTTTAGAGTAATGATAAAGGTAAATTAATGATAATATATCACAGAGTTGAAATTTATCTAGAAGGAAATTAAATATTAATTTCTATAAAATATAAACTCAATGATGTATCTTATAGCTAATGAATAAGTTGAACTACACTGAAGTTATGAAGAAAAAACAAGATTTAACAATGAAATGTCAATTTTTCCAACAAAGCTGTAGCTTCACTATTCTCATATAATTTATTGACAGCTATTAAAAAAGAAACAACTTGTGTCTTTTCATACATCTAAGAAACAGATTGCTTTTGTACAAACTTTATTAAGAGCCAAGAAATATAACAGTTCATATTTGACTTTGTAGTAGCTTTTCCTAAACAAAGACCTCTGCATTGGATTTCTTGAGAACTGTGGGTCTTTCTTCATATATGTTTGCATTATTGAGCTGAATGTTGGCATCCATGCAAGGATAATGAAAACTGAATAGCATAGTTCAGGAATGACAGAAGGAAACATCGTGATTGACACCTGCTCTGTAATTCTGGCAGTAGTACTGATGGGACCCAGAATATCAAAGCTAAGTGGCAGTCCTTAATTACCAGAAATATGGCATACACAATTTCTGTAATGGACCAGAGAGATGAAGTGTCAATCTTAAGATACCGACGTCAGAGGCATTTGGCAGGACCTAACTGCTGTGTTTCTAAAGAACACTTGGTGGCTTTCAAAGTATTAAGTATGTTTGGTAGGAACATGATTTTAGACACTAAAATTGAAATTTATTGCTTTTCATGGCCAAAATAAATATTTTAACTAAATCATAAACTTAGCTTCTTAAATGAAAATAAATGGCTTTGCCCAATTCAGGAAAAGCCCTGAACATCATCATAAATATTTACAGTAAATCTTCGTCTAGGTTTTCTTCAAAGCCTAAGGTAATTTGCTAGGATAACAATCACAGGGAAAGGAAAAGTTCAGAGTTGGGGAGTTACCACTGGGCTCTAACAAGTGTAGTTTTATGAAGGGGAGAAAAGAAATGAAATTTTTATTGCAATCTATGCTATATATGAGCTGTGATTATTCTTCATGGTCCTTATTAAACTAACTGAAATTGGAAAATGTAAAAAGTGGCAGAATCTTTGAATTCATTATTAACATTTATTTTTTGAGACAGAATCTCACCATGTCGCCCTTGGTAGTGTGCTGTGGTGTCATAGCTCACAGCAACCTCTAACTCTTGGGCTCAAGAGATTCTCTTGCCTCAGCCTCTCAAATAGCTGCGACTATAGGCACCCACCATGACACCCGACTATTTTTAGAGACAGGGTCTCACTGTAACTCAGACTGGTTTCAAACTCGTGAGCTCAGGTGATCTGCCCACCTTGGCCTCCCAAAGTGCTGGGATTACAGGTGTGAGCTACTGCACCTGGCCCTATCATTAACATTTACAATAATAAGTATGGTGAAAAGGGTCAAATAAAAGCCTTTACAACTTTTTCTACTTACCGGAATTGTAAAGAAAATGAGATATCACATAATAGGAAAATTGCTGACATTAGTACCACAAGGAAATACATATTTTATGTATTTAGGGCAGTGATTTCGATCACATTTCCATTAAACTACTCTTTGACATATCCAGAAGGCATAAGGATATAATGATTATATTATGCTAATATAATCAGATGGATATTCCAATTTTAATTTCTAATACAGATGTGGAATTTTTCTTTTTCTTTCTTTGTTTTTTTTTTTTTTTTTTTTTTTGCAGTTTTTTTTTTTGGCTGGGGCCAGGTTTGAACCCGCCACCTTAGGTATATGGGGCTGGCGCCCCACTCCTTTGAACCACAGGAGCACTCCTAGATATGGAATTTTTCCTAGAAAATGTCAAGATGGTTCCATCCACCGGGTCTACATCTATTGAACTACAAACACTTCTGTTCCACACTGTACGTGCTACCTACCAGAAGCCATTTTCTTTAGCAGAAACAGGAGTGCATCTCTGTGTTGGCCAGAGTCACCTTAATTGTTTCACTTTCTATCATGATACAGCTTTAGAAATATTTATATTTGCATAGTACAAAATAACATGCTGATTTATTACATTGAAAGCTGAATAAACATCATGAATATTTTAAAATGTCTAAACTGCATGCATCTGCACACTGTTGCACACCATGAAACTGGAGAGGACGTATCCATCAGAAAATGAGAGACTAACCAACCCATCACGACTAGATTCACCCTCTCAGAGAAACTTCTAAGAATTCAGTAATACGAAACATTTTGGGACCACACCCCAACAATAAAATTAAGAAAAATTTGCTGTACACGGATTACTATAGGCTCCTGTCACTATAAAGGACTAATAAAACCTCACACCTTAGGGATATTTGGATTCTAGAGGCACCATGTACTACTTTTGAGTGTGGTACTCTGACCCATTTACTGAGTAAAAAAATTGACTGCCAGTCAGACTAAAGGAATGGCTAATTGAGAACCCAGCAAACCCTCTTACCAAAACAGCAAATGTAAAAGTCAAAAAGCAACCATTCAAAGACATAGAATATTGATCTAAGCCATACAAAAAATCAAAAAAATTCAATGAAGGACAGTGAGTGGACGTGGCATGTTATCCAGGCACTAATCCCATCCATACGTACACCCCTAGGTTTTTAGGCAAAGAAGTTCTTCCGGGGGGAGTAGGGTAAGCCACAAAGAATGTTATTTATTTTCCCTGTTGCAGTGTTCTGACTTTTCTTAGAGCAAATCTTATATATTCTATGTGAAAATAGCAGCAATCTTAGTGACAAAAGCGAGGAAAGGATTACCTTGCAGCTTACTTGTTATTATAAAACAGTCAAGTAGAAGCAACAAAATAATTAAGGAGCCTGAAATTTAACAGGGAAATCCAGGATATGAAATTGACTGTGAGTCTTGTTACAATTATTGGAATGATTTTAAAGGCTGTGCACATGCATAAGGTTACATATTCACCATCTGATATACGAGATAGTGTAAAAAAGTGAAAGGAAAAGCTAAACCAAATGAAAATTTAAAAGTCCACACTTTATCAGAAGTTGTAAATGTTGAGACTAGTAGACTGTTATAAGGAATGTGTATATATTAAAACATCAGGAAACCGTGAGGGTCTATGGAAAATGGAATAGAGGAGGCTGCTATATAGAGGGAACCATGAGCTCCAAGGGGAAATGGGGCTGAGTACACTCTCTGCCCCAGGAGAAAGTAGAGACCAGGTACAAAGTCAGTTTCTGGCCAGGAAACCTGCATAATATCTGATAATTAAAGCTATTCATCTCCACAAATATTATATACCATAGAATTACAACTTGAAGATGAAATTGAAACAGTGGCTATTCTGGACAGTAATATGTTTGTATTTCTCATTAATTAATATTCTATATTCCCTTTAACTTAACAATTCCATTCCTTTTGAAACACACACACATACACACAAACGTATATCTGCCTATAAATATTTATATAATCTCTCTGGTCTGTATAGTAGCTCCATAAAGGACCATTAGAAAATGTCTTTGGCAGTTCAGAATTGAGGGGAGATTATGTCTTAATGTGGAGGGTAATGAATGACTAAAATACTGTGGATGGAATTCTCTTTTGTATCATATATTTAAAAACCAAAAATAACATGGTCCTAAGGAACCAGATGAATATTAAAATATAATTTTATTTAGAAATTTAAAATTATAATGTTTTTTTCTTTTTTTTAATTATCTTTATCATTAAATAATAGCTGTGTACAATAGTGCAATCAAGGGGTACAATGTGCTGGCTTCATATACAATCTTAACTATTTTCATAGGGAGGGTTATGGTAATCAGGTTGATGAAAATATAATGTTTTTCTATGTACACTTCCTATGTTTTGTTCTAAATATCATCCTTCCATCAATTAAAATTTGAATTTACATTAGGTAATAATTTCCTGATTACATTAGGTAATAATTTCAATTAGATTTTGTTAAATTCCCAAAGAAAAGAATTACTATAGCAGAAATTTTATTTTATTAATGCATTGTACCTTTTTATGCATTTAACAATCAGTAAGGAAATATTTTTATGTAAAAAGATATCCACATTCAAATTAAGAGTAATCATCCTTCATTTGATCAAATGCTAAAAAATGAACTTAAAGGTTATGTTGAAATTGAGACTGCTGATGTAGCTGATTTTGTTTTCTCTAAATTTATTAATTATACAAACACTGACTAAATAATGAGAATTTTGTACTTGATAAATTATGTGTTTAATATTATACAAATTAGCCTATCTTCTCTTTAGTTTCTCAACTAATTGTTAAGAAAATATATACAGAAAGGAAACTGCAATGAACAAAACTGTCTCTGATTAAGTAGTCCTGGGCCTCAAATCTAGGTTGACCACTTCCTGGATGCTTGATGTAGAATTTTTTTATTCCTTTTCTCTTATGCAAAATAGGAATCATGTGCAATTCAGAGAGCAATTATGAAGATTAACTGAGATATGATCGTACCCACCTAAGACAAGACACTGATAAAGAATGATCCCCCCTACATTTCTCATAAATAATAACATGATGACAAGAGTTACACAACATTCTGATTCAGTTCATAACATCACAGGAATGCCAGAATATTTTAGCGTATGTTTTATATTAAAACTGCTACATAAAAATATTGTATCATGAATTTTGTAAGTATATGATGAATTAGCATTTCCTTAGTTTCCAGGTAAGCAGGATATAAATCTATTTCACATAATACAAGTCAGAGAGTCACTTTAGATTTTGCAATTTTGATTTGCTTTCTTTTTCATGTGTATTTTCCTTTCTTACTTCCATCATTCTCTTATTCTTTCTCTTCCCCTTCTTTCTTATTTCTCTGTTTTTTCAGAAATAGGGACTCAGCCTTATAATCCACTTAATAGCTATCTCTAAAATGCGAAACTCATCGAAAATGTAGAATTTACATTAATGTGTTAAAATGCACAAATAAGTACATTTGTATCACCCATTACAAATAGGGTTTAAAGCCTTTTTTATATATATGATATTATTTATTTTATAATTCTATTTTTTTCCATGTGGCACATAACATGAATGAGTTTGAAAAATCCGTAGAATAGCTTCCCAAATGTTTTTAAATAAATTTGTCATGTGGAAGAAGAAACATAAAAACTCGGGCAACAAGAAAAATCAGAAAATAGCACCCCAATAAGGGATCATGAGGTAAATACTGCAGAGACTCCCACCTATAAAGAAATTATGGAAATGACAGAAAGGGAATTTAAAATATGGATTGCAAAAATAATGATGAGCATTAAAGGATAAGTGTAAAATCAACAAAATAAAATCCCAAAACCACACCTAATAATGAATGAAAGACATGATAAAAATAGAAAGGATGTATTTGAACTTAAAGAACTGAAACAGTCAATCAAGGAAATTAAAGATGCAGTAGAAAGCATTAATAACTAAAAGCCTGTGGGAAAGAAACAATTTCATAGTTTAGGATAAAGCTCTTGAACTAACCCAGGCATTTAAAGGAGCAAAGAGAGAAAAAGCAGAGAGAACACAGAGAATTATGGGACTTCATGAAACATTCAAATGTACAAATTATAAGTATTGCTGAAGGGGGAGAAAAACTACCCAAAGGAGTAGAACCCCTACCAGAGGATATCATAAATGAAAAGTTCCCAAGCATCACCAAACATTCTGACACATTATCTTTAGAGGAATATTGAACCCTGAGTCATCTAAACACAAAAGGTGGATCTACAAGACATACTGTAATGAAACTGTCCAAAGTCACAATAAAATACTGCAAGAAAGATAAAATATGGCAAGCAGTCAGTACTAAGCACCAATTGACCTACAAGGCTAGATCCATCAGGGTGGCAGTGAACTTTTCACTGAAACTTTCCAAGCCAGAAAATAGTGGTCATCTACCTAATCAAATCTTTACTGACATGCAAACATTAAGGAAATTCACCACAGTAAGACCAGCTTTGCAGGAAATACTCAGACCTATTCTCCATACTGACCAGCACAATAAACCACTAAGAAACTAAACCCCAGAGACTAAAGGACAAACCCATCTTCCACATGGTGCAAAGGATAAAAGAAGTGATGGGCTTTCATAAAATAAGTTGAATAGAACTTCATCATACATATCAATTCTCTTAATAAATGCTAATGGCTTAAATTCACCACTGAAGAGACACAGGCTGGCTGATTGGATTAAAAGCACATGCCATCTATATGTTGACTTCAGGAAAGACACCTAACCTTGAAGGACAAAACAAGACTCAGAGTGAAGGGATGGAGAAAAATATTTCAGGTAAGTGGAAAACAGAAGAAAGCAGGGGCTGAAATCTCATTTTCAGATACAAGTGGTTTTACAGCAACTAAAATTAAGAAATACAAAATTAGTCCTTGAAGTCTTGTTAAGGGAACAATACAAAAGGAGGACATTTCAATTCTAAATATTTATGCACCCAAATTAAATGCTCCCAGATTTATGAAACAGACAATGACTGTTCTGAGCAATATGAATATCCCATAACACCATAAGATGGGGACTTTAACACCCCTTCTGACAAAATTGAAGAGATCCTCTAAACAGAAACTAAACAAAGATAACAAAGATACAAGGGACTTAAATGTGATCCTAGAACAAATGACTTACTGAACATATATAGAACATGCCATTCCAAAGCCAAGGAAAATATAGTCTTCTCCTCTGCCCATGGATCAAACTCCAAAACAGAAGGTAACCCAGGACACAGATTAACCCTCAACAATTTTAAAATAAATTAAAATTATATGATGTATGTTGTCAGATCACTAGGCAATAAAGGTGGAACTCAACACCACCAAAAATTTTCATCCCCACACAAATTCATGGACTCTAATTAACCTTATGCTGAATTTGACAGCTGGGTTAAGAAAGAGGAAATCATAAACTTCCACAAAGATAATAACAATAAGGCCACAAGCTATCAAAACCTGTGGAATACTGCAAAGGCAGTATTAAGAGGGAAATTTAGCACATTAAATTTCTACATTCTGAAAATAGAAAGAGAGTACATCAACATGTGCTCTTAAGAACGTGAATCATCTTAAGGAAATGGGAGAAGAAGATAAATCTAATAAAAAACTCAGCAGAAGAAAAGAAATAAACAAAATTTTATCAGAAATAAATGAAAATGAAAATAGAAGAATCATTCAGAAAACTAATGGGACAAAAAGTTGGTTCTTTGAAAAACTAAATAAAATTGAAAATCTATGGCTAGGTTAACTATAACAGAAAAGTATAATCTCTAATAACTCAGTCAGAAATGAAAAAAATGGAAATAACAACAGAGATACAAGACATTATCTCTTACTATCACAAGAAACTTTATGCCCAGAAATTTGACAATGTGGAAGAAATGGACCAATACCTGAAATCATACCATCTCCCTAGACTTAACCAGGAAGAAATAGATGACTTAAGCAGACAAATATCAAGCACTCAGTTCAAAAACCAACAAAAGAACATCCAACAGAAAAGAACCCTGTAAAAAGAGAGCTTCACACCAGAATCCTATCAAACCTTCAAAGAAGAGCTTGTATCCACAATGCAGAACCTATTCCAAAACATTGAGAAGGGCACCTTCCCCATCATGTTCTACAAAGGAAATATCATCCTGTTACCAAAACCCAGAAAAGAGTCACCTAGAAGAACTATAGACTAATTTCACTAATGCATGTAGAATAAAAATTTCTCAAAACAAATCTTAGCCAGTAGATTACAGCTACACATTAAAAAAGTAATACATCACACTCCAGTAATCTTCATCCCAGAGATGCAAGTATGATTTAACATAAGTAAATCCAAAAATGCAATTAACTATATCAATAGAAGCAAAAACAAATACCACAAGATCCTCCCAATAGATGCATAAAAAGCATTTGACAAAATTCAGCACTCTTGTCTAAGAAGAATGCTTAGAAAGTAGCATAGATGGCACATTTCTTAAACAGATGAAAGCCATCTATGATAAAGCCACAGACAATATCATACCAAATGGATTAAAACTGAAAGTTTTTCCACTTAGAACTGGATCCAGTCTAGGATGTACACTATCACCACCATTATTCGACATAGTTCTGGAAGTTCTAACCAATGCAATCAGGCAAGAGAAGGAAATAAAAGGCATCCAAATTGGGGCAGAGGAGGCCAAACTCTGGCTCTTTGCTGATGATATGGTCTTATACTTAGAAAATTCCAGGGACTCAACCACAAGACTCCTGAAAGTGAAGTTCTAATTGTTGAAAAAGGCAACAAGGGAATGTCGCAGAACAAGCATCGGGCAAGAGTGAGTAATCTACTGACTGAGCAACTTAAAAGCTGGTACTGAGACACCTTGAAGCCTTAGCCCTCAGGGGCATAGGGTGAGACTGATTTTGGCACACTGGGTAAGTGGAGAGCCACCTAAGGAGTGATCCCAGTGACAAGCACTTTCCTGGGAAACTTTCTGCTTAGCCCAAGTTAGTAATTTAAAGTGCCTTCTAAGCAGGCTGAGGAGGATTTAGGCTCTCCGCCCTATGGGGTTTGAGAAATAATTAGAGGCCCCCAGTATCCATTTTGTACAGCCGTATCAACATTGTGATTTACATATCACACCCCAGAAGATCACCTCTTCCCCACACAATATTCAGCAAGATATATATACTGTTTTGTTTTGTTTCGTGTTGTTTTTTTTCTTGTTTGTTGTTGTTGTTTTGTTTTGTTTTTAATTTCAATATTTTCCTTAAAGATTTTTCTTTTATTTTCTTTCTTTTATTTTTTTCTGTCTGTCTTTCTTTCTTTCTTTTTTTTTTTTTTTTTGTAGAGACAGAGTCTCACTTTATCACCCTGGGTAGAGTGCTGTACTTTCTTTTATTTCTTCATTTTTCTAGTTTAAATACAATTTTCCCTTGTTGCATTTTTCAACAATTAGACTTCATTTTTGCTAATGTTTCTACCCCTATTAATTGTTTTTTTCCCCAATTTAATCCCATAAAGTTTTTGGTTTGCTTGTTTTGGTTTCATTTATTGCATATTTGTCTTTCGTCTCTAATTGGTGGAGGTGGGGTTCTGTGTCCAAACAGGCTGGCAAAGAGCTGCTGACCTAACCACCACACCCAGCATCCCCAGAGTTTGGGGGTTCTTAAGGTTGGATCAAAGTACTCTACTGTACACCGATATTGCTCCCACCCCACCTCTTTCTTTGCCTCTCTTCTTTTTGTCAATAGTTGCTTCTATCAACCCCCTCTCTTTTCTTCTTTTTCTTTTCTTTTCTTTTTTTTCCTCTTTCTTTCTTTTTTCTCATTTTGTTCTTCAATCTTCTCATCCTTCTGGTCCTGTACCAAAAGGACTCATCAAAACCCTACTCCAGAGGCATGGCAACTTAAAGAGCAGGAGGAACTCAAGGGAAAATTATGACAAGGAAACAGATAAAAGAAATCACTCATGAGGAAGAATCAGCAGAAAACTCCTGGCATCATGAAAAACCAGTCCAGAGAAACCCCCACAAGGGACTGTGAGGTAGTTACTGCAGAGGATTCCACCTATAAGGAAATGTTAGACATGACATAAAGGGAATTTAGAATACAGATGATGAAAACAATCAATGAAATGGAGGAAACAATGAAGGAGACTGCTGATAAAGTGGAAAAGGAAATCCAAAAGCAGAATCAATTAAGAGATGAATGCTATGAAGAATATAAAAAGGATATAGCAGAGCTGAGGGAAGTGAAGCAGTCAATCAGGGAACTTAAAGATGCAATAGAAAGTATCAACAACAGATTAGACCATGCAGAAGAAAGAATCTCAGAGGTAGAGGACAAAGCTCTTGAGATAACTCAGATAGCTAAAGAGGCAGAAAAGAAGAGAGAGAAAGCAGAACATTTGCTGACAGAATTATGGCACTCTATGAAGCATTCAAACATATGAGTTATAGGTATCCCAGAAGGGGAAGAAGAATGCCCCAGGGGAATGGAAGCCATACTAGAGAAAATTATAAATGAAAATTTCCAAAATATCACCAAAAATTCTGACACTCTCCTTTCAGAGGGATATCGGTCCCCTGGTCACCTAAACTCAAATAGAACTTCTCTAAGGCACATTGTAATGAATTTATCTAAGGTCAAGACAAAAGAAAAGATCTTGCAAGCTGCCAGGAGTAAGTGCCAGTTGACCTACAGGGGAAAATCTATCAGGTT
The DNA here is from genome assembly GCA_963574655.1 of Perodicticus potto. Classification (NCBI taxonomy): domain Eukaryota; kingdom Metazoa; phylum Chordata; class Mammalia; order Primates; family Lorisidae; genus Perodicticus; species Perodicticus potto. The sequence goes on along the minus strand of CAUYRH010011748.1, from coordinate 1,135 downwards.
GACTGCAGACTTCTCTAATGAAACTTTCCAAGCAAGAAGACAATGGTCATCTATCTTTAATCTACTTAAACAGAACAATCTCCAGCCCAGAATTCTATATCCTGCGAAGCTAAGCTTTAAAATTTATGGAGAAATCAAATCATTTACTGATATACAAACATTGAGGAAATTTGCCCCAACAAGACCAGATCTACAGGAAATACTTCAACCTGTGCTACACACTGACCACCACATTGGATCAACAGCAAATTAAGAACTCAGAAATTAAAGGACAGAGCCTAACTTCCACACCGATGCAAAAGATAAAACTAAGCAATAGACTCTCGCAAAATAAGATGAATAGAACACTACAACACTTATCAATTATCTCAATAAATGTTAATGGCTTGAATTCCCCATTAAAGAGGCATAGATTGGCTGAATGGATTAAAAACATAAGCTATTCATTTGCTGTCTGCAGGAAACACACTTAGCTTCAAAAGACAAATTAAAACTCTGAATTAAGGGTTGGAAGACAATTTTTCAGGCAAACGGAATTCAGAAGAAAAGAGGAGTTGCAATCTTATTTTCAGATACATGTGGATTTAAAGCAACTAAATTCAAAAAAGACAAAGATGATCACTTTATATTGGTTAAGGGAAAAATACCACAAGAAGACATTTCAATTCTAAATATTTATGCACCCAATTTAAATGCTCCTAGACCTACTCAGTCTGAGCAATATGATATCCTATAATACCATTACAACAGGGGACTTTAAAACTCCTCTTACAGAGCTGGACAGATCCTCTAAACAGAAACAGAAATTAAACAAAGATATAAGGGACTTAAATGAGCCCTTAGAACAACTGTGCTTGATAGATGCATATAGAACTCTCCATCCCACAGATAAAGAATATCCATTCTTCTCATCAGCCCATGGAACATTCTCCAAAACTGATCATATCCTAGGACACAAAAGAAACCTCAACAGAATCAAAAGAATTGAAATTTAACCTTGTATTTTCTCAGACCACAAGGCACTAAAGGTGGAACTCAACTCCAACAAAAATGTTCAACCCCACACAAAGGCATGGAAACTAAACAACCTTCTGTTGAATGACAGTTGGGTGCAGGAAGAAATAAAACAGGAAAT
>CAUYRH010011746.1:0-24360 GCA_963574655.1 Perodicticus potto | reverse complement strand
CCCCCCCCAACCCCTCCATGGTAAGACAGAATTGATTTACAGAAAAGAATACAGAAAACACTAAAGCTCCTGGTAGTGGGAGAGATTTCAAGTAGAGAGAGAAGCTCTCTCCGTTCCTCTCCCGGTCTTTCCCCGTCTCCTCCTCTAGGCCTCTAGCCTCAGGGTATATATAGGTGTATGGGTTCCTTGGCCACCTCATTTGTTATAGTAAATAAATACTGGCCTATTTCTGAAGTGGGTTGGGGTGTGGCCTTGAAAAATAAGGTTTTGCGACACGTCCATAGATGGCGTGATTTGACAAGGATTTGCAGATGAACACAGATGTATGTCAGAATCGTCCAGAGTGAATGAAGCCATAGACACAGCAATCCCTCACTTTGCCTAAGCAAGAAGGAGATGTAGCTCATAGTGAATGTGCCATACAGTTATGCCAAGATATGAAATAGTGAAGTAGTTGGACACAATTACCTTGCATGTCCTAGTTTTGAAATTTTTCCAAGTGTCTTTAATTAATACCTGTATTTCCTTTTAAAAGTATGAATTGTTTATTTTTATTACTTTTTTTTTTTGAGATAGATTCTCACTTTGTTTGGTAGAGTGCTGTGGCATCATAGCTCACAGCAACCTCAAACTCTTGGGCTTAAGCGATTCTCCTGCTTCAGCCTCCCAAGTAGCTGAGACTACAGATGCCTGTCACAACACTCAGCTGTTTTTAGAGACCAGGGTCTCTCTGTAGCACAGGCTGGTCTCGAACCTGTGAGCTTAGGCAATCCACCACCTTGGCCTCCCAGAGTGCTAGGATTGCAGGGCTAGGTTTGCTACTAATGTACAAGTGGTTGCTGGTAGGTTAATGTAGTTGTGGTGGCTGTTGTGATTATTGTTGCTGCTGTTGTTGATGGTGGTGACATGGTATTAGTGATGGTTGGAGGCTCTGGTATAATTGGTGATAGTATTGGCATTGGTCATCCTTGTATTGTTGAGGATGTTATTGGTGATAATGATGCTATTAACAGTAATGGTGTTGGTGTTAATGTTGCTCTTGGTGGCAGTGTTGTTGGAGAGAAGTAGTACTGTTGTACTGGTAATGTTGAGTTATTGGTTTTAGTGTTGAGGTTGTTATTGGTGGTGGTGATGGTGGTGATGGTGATTGTGGTAGTGATGCTGGTGGTGTGACAATGATGACAGTGGTGGTGGTATTGTTAGTATGTTGACTGGTGATGTAGCTGTAGTTATTGGTGCTGATGGTATTGTTACTGTTGGTAGTAATGAAGTTAGTGGTGTTGAGGTTCTTCTTTTTATCATTATTGGAGGTGGTGAGGTTAATGGTGGTATTGGGGTTGATGGTAGTGGTGTTAGTATTGGTGGTGGTGGACTTGATAGTAGCATTATTACCGGTTTGTGTGGTGTTGGTGGTATTGGTGCTAACATGTTATTGGGGTGGTGTTGGTCATGGTTTGATGGTTGATATTATTTCCCGGGTTTAGCACCTGCCCAATAATGCTGGTACAATGCCGTGTCTGGTGACCCTTCAGCTGTGCGGCCAGATTCTCCTTAAGGAATCGTATGTGCTTTAGCATGTGGCTTTCTTTGCCTTTCTGGTTTTCCTTTTGAAAAACTCCAATGTGGACTGAAAAGCTCACTAACTTTGGGTTAGAGAGGGGGATTGGCATGTCTGGCAAGGCTGGTAAGCAGGGAGCTTCAATTGGGTGAGAAAGGGGGGACAACAGGAGGTGGGGGGAACCTGGGAAAGGCAGGGCCCATAGGGTCTTTCCCACAGGCTCTCTCCCTGTCCCCTGTGCACCCTCTGTGCTCCAGTCACTTGTTCACCAAAGACTCACTGGGACCCTTGATGCCAGGCCCTGAGATGGACCCAGCACTGTCTTAGGCTGTGAGTTTCGTGAGAGACAGGAGCTGTCTGCCTTGTTGCTCACAGTCTTCCCAGCACCTTTTGACTGAATGACTGACTGAATGAATGAATGAATGCTAGACGAAGTGATGACACCCCTGTCTCAGGCAGCTTATAGCCTGGGAGCACCTGGGGGACCGATCAATTCTGCAGGGAGGGTTGGGGGATGGGTCCAAGGGAGCTTTCTAAAGAGATGGCAATTGACCTGGACATGACAAAAAGATCCGCAGGGGAGGGAAGTGTGAAAGGCCCCACAGCTGAAGAAACAACAGCCTTTCACTTGGGGCCAGCTGACTTTACTTCTCTGGTCCCCATTGTTGGCAGAGCTCAGCAAGGAGGCTTGGGGCCCAAGGCCACACGAACTGCCTCCTAGAGATGAGAGGTGGGGTTTGCTCAAAGCCTTGCTTAAGGGTGCTAGTGTGGGCCAAAGTGCTTCTTAGGAATGTCCTAGAATCTTCATGAAACCTACAGAGCCCTTTGGGGGGGGGGGTCCAGCTCATTGGTTCCTCCGGGACTTGGCAGGTTCCACCAAGGCATCTCTGGGAACAAGAAGGGGACTGAAGGCCCCAGCCCCAGGCACTAAGCACCTCTGTCTGCTCTATGGTGTAGGAACTTTTCCAAATGCAGACCTTGTCCCATCTTCACCTGCAATGGCTTCTGATTGTTACCAGGAGAAGGATCAAACTCCTCAGCCTTGTGAGCCTTTGGACCCTCCCCCAGCTTCCTCGTGCCAGCCGCCCAGTTCCCTGATTCTGGGTACCACGCGGGCTCCTACTTACCGGGTCTTTGTTTCCTCAGGGAAGCCCCCTGACCCTTCCTCCCCACCATAGCCAGCTCCAGGGGACAGGGAGAAGGTTCGCCCAGCCCAGGGTCCCACAGCAGAAGGTGCCCAGTGAATATTGTGAAGTGAACCATCACGTCCAACTCCCTTGGGTGGTGGGTGGAGGAGCTGAGGCCCAGACAGGGACGTGACTGTGCAGAGTCACCCAGCAGGTCAGCGGCAGGGACACCCTGTGTGTTCTCTGTCCCACGTTCTTTCCCTGCGACCTCTCCAGGGCTCTTCCCCCACCTTCCCTGAACAGAACGCCGCTTCTGTTGCTCCATGTGCCCCTGCCTGCCTTAATCCTTGTACTTCCTCTGAACACTCCCTAGAACATGTGGAACCTGGGGTGGGCATGGGAAGCTGGCAGAGGGCTCATCTCCCCCTGAATGGCAGGAAGCCCCCCCACCAGCTCTGGCCACTTGGCCTGGACCCCTTTCCTCTAAGCCCCAGCCTGGGAAAGGCTCCCCTGGCCCCAGTGTGGCATTCTTGGGCCAGCTCTGCCAAAGGCCTCATGTGGGGAGGGATAGGGCATGGCAGCAGGGGGTGCTGCTGTCCAGAGCCTCGGGAGTGGGGTGGGGGTACTTACGGGAACCAGCCTCCTGCCGCGGCTGCCCCCCACCTCCTTCGCAATGGGCACCCCAACTGCAGGAGGTGGTGAGGGTGGAGAGGGCTTGATGAGGAGGTGGCCAGTGGCCAGGGGGCGATGAATAATGACATGAGAGAGGCCAGACCACTTCTGGGAAACACCCTTGAAAATCAATTCTCAGTGCATAAAACCAGTGGGCGAAGCGGGGTCTTTTGGGGTCTTGTGGGCTGTGGCGTGTCCCCCTCCTTCCTCTGGGGCTGCCATTCCCAGGAAGGCTCGGTTCCACCCGGTTCTGCTAGGTTCCCATGGAACCACCGCCCGTCTGGATGGACAAGGCTGCGGCCAGCTAGACAGAGACAACATCAACAATAACGACCCGTGATGTTTACTGAGCTATTTCTACCCTACTGTGTCCCAGGCAGGATTTGAGGAAGCCTGTTAAATTCCTATTCCATTTCGCCTATGATCCAATGCTCTCATATAGTAGGCACGCAACAAACATTGGTAGAATATCACCGTCTGATTTCATTTGGTCTTCATAATAACCCTGATGAGTATTTCTAATTCCCATTTTTCAGATGAAGAAACTGAGGCCTGGGCATGGTGACTTGTCCTTGTAATCCCAGTGACTTGGGAGGCTGAGGTGGGAGGCTGGCTTGAGGCCAGGAGTTTAAGGAAACTGAGGCTCCAAGCTTAGAGCCTCTTGCTCAAAGACTCCTGGCTGGCGTGAGCAGACCTAGAGCTTTGACTGCAGACTCCACTGTTTAGGGGTGGGACCCAGGGCACAGTGGGTCCTTTTGTGGGCAGCCAGGAGGGAGTATCGTGGAGACTGAGAAATCGTAGACTGTGGTACCGCAGGCTCCAGAACAAACAGGCAGCCCACCAAGGAACACTTTCTAGTGTTTGCTTATTTTTTCTTCTGATTATTACCGTAAGCCATGCTTATTAGAGAAAATACAGAGAAGCATAAAGAAGAAAATAAACACCACCACCCAATAGCAAACAAGACTGAAACAGAGGCAGGGGGAGGATTTGAAAGCCAGACGTTCTGGGCTCAGATCCCTCGTCTGCCCATGGAGACAGACACTCAGATTCCCTGAGACTCAGTTTCCTCCTTTGCAAGATGGGAATAATGATCCTTTTCAATGCCATTGGAGGATCATGGGAATACACATGTAAAATAAGACGATGTTTGCAAAGTGCCTTTCATGGCCTGGGGTGGGAGGGATCAGGGCACAAGTTCACCACATTTTTATTATGAAAGAATGGCCTCCACCTCCCTACATGCATCCCTCCATTGTTAGACTGTTGAGTCCTGCTTCTGTTGTTATTTTATGTTTTTACAGAAGAGCTACCTTTGAATCCTGCTTTTAAAATAACTTGATTTTGAAACCATTATGGATTCCCAAGAATTTGCAAAGACAGTACAGGGAGGTTCTGTGTTCCTGTCGCCCAGTTTCCCCAATAGTTACATCTTTTGTGACTATAGTTTATATAAAAAACAGGCTATTGACATTGTGCCAATGTGTGGTGCAACTCTCTGCCATTTTATCGCATGTTGACTTGTGGTGGAACCACAATTACAATCAAGATACAAGCTGGAGGTGGTGGCTCACTCCTACAATCCCAGCACTTTGGGAGGCTAAGGCCGGAGGACTGCTTGAGTCCAGGAGTTTGAGACCAGCCTGGGCAACAGAGTGAGATACCATCTTACAATAAAATAGAAAAATTATCTGGGTGTGGTGGTGCTTGCTTGTTGTCCTTGCTGCTGGGGAGGCTGAGGTGGGAGGATGGATCGCTCGAGCCCTGAAGTTCAAGTTTACAGAGAGCTAAGGTGACACCATTGGATTCCAGCCTGGATGACAGAGTGAGATCCTGGCTCTGCCAAAAAGAAAAATAAAAAGTTGCAGAACACGAAGATCTCCCTTGAACTATCCCTTTATCATCCTTCCTCCTCTTCCCCATCCCTAGCTCTGGCAATCACTAATCTGCCCTTCATCTGTACATTTGTACGATTTTGAGAGTGTTATGCAATTAGAATCACACAGCACGAGTCTTCCGAGGTTTATCCAGGAAGTAGCTCATTCATTTTCCCTTAGTATTAGTAGTATTCCGGGGCATGGATATACCTCTGTGTGTTCAACCATTCTCCCATTGAAGGACATTTTGGCCACTGAAAATAAGGATGCTATGAACATGTGTGTGCAAGTCTTTGTGTGGACCTCAATTTTCATTGTCTTGGGAATAAATGCCCAGGAGTTCTGTTGCTGGGCTGTGTGGTAATCATATGTTTAGTTCTTTAAGAAAATGCCAAGTGTGGTGGCAAATGGCAAGAGATGAGGCAGCAGAGACAGAGGCTGAGGGACAGAACAGGGGATGATTCGTGTTAGCAAGATCACCCAGGCCACTGTGAGCCCAAGTGGGTAGGAAAAGAGGTAGGGAGAGAGTGGAGACTCCTGGACCTCCAGGCAATGTGTGAATCATAGCCAGATGGAACCTCAGAATCCTTAAGCTGGGAGAGCCCCTAAGAATGTCCAGTCTCCTCCCTTTACGCTCAGGGAAGTAAAGTCCTGAGAAGGCCAGTGACCAGCCTGAGGTCACACAGAATGGTGGTGACAGGATCAGAATTAGTTTGAAGAAGGGAGAGGTTGAGAGAGCTCCTGGCCCTGTGACAGGTGGTCTGGCAGAGGCACCACCCCGGGGACCCCACCCAGTCCACTCCTGCCCCAGCCTTTCCACCAGAGCTTAGTCAGTCACACTGTCACATCCCGAGACCCTGGTCCATGAGCCTCTCCCGAGCTTCCTCCCCCTCTGGCCTCTCTGGAGACCACCTTTTTGGCCATCAGCCCGACTTCCCAGTTAAAATCTGATGCAACTAATGGAAGCTGATGGCAGAAAGGCCTTTGTTAATTGGGGCCTAATCAGAGGTGGCTTGGCCACAGCTGGGCTGTGGGAAAGGCGTGGCCACGATGTTGGTCCCTCTGGAATCCCTCTTGCCATGGCCACAGAAGAAGAGGCCCGAGTTCCAGGAAGTGGGGTCTTCACAGACCCTCATTTGTTCATTCCACACAGATTTACAGGAGGATGCGTGCCGGGTGCCAACAACACAACTGTGACCCAGGCAGATGTGAATCGCACAGCCGTGGCCCTGCCGTCGTGCGGCTGACAGCCTAAAAGCAGGGTCCGATGGCGAGCAGGTGACATGGCCATCCCAGCAGGAGGTCATGTGTGGGTGGGGACAGCTAGGGAGAAGTGGTTCTGTGCTTGAGATGATGCCATGAGGGAAGGATGAGAAGGAGGGAGCCAAGAAAAGATCTGGGGGGAGGGGGAGGCTGGATTCCAGGGAGAGGGAGCAGCAAATGAAAAATCAGAACTTAGGGGTCAGAAGTTCTAGGTTCAAAGCCCCACCATGCTGTGACTTGCTGAGTGGCCTCAGGGCAAGGCCCTTTCTTCTCAGGTCTCTCGTTGGGGTTGGACCCCCCCCCATGCTTCTAACCCTTAGCTTTTGTGTAAGTAAAAGCTGGGGGGATACACAGGGTGTAGAAGGGGAGCTGAGATTTCATCTAGGACAGCTCTGGCAGAGGAATGGAAGGTCTGACTCCAAACCTGCTGGGTCAGCTAGCTTACAGCAGTCACTTAGGAAAGGTTATAGTATTTCATTTCTCCAAAGTGGCCTGAGAGACAGTCTGCAGGTGGTGGCCCCGAGGAGGTAGACCAGATGGCTCCAGGAAGAGCTGGCCTCAGATGGGAGCTGGGGAGGTTAAGGTCAGGCAAGTGTAAAACTGTGTGAGACCCAGCGTTCCCCTCCTGTCCTGACCCTGGGGAACCACCAGAATGATGGGAAGAATCAGGCCCTGTTCGGGGGGCCCTATCTGCTAAGGGAGTGCCCTGGAAGAGTTTCCTGTCTGATTTTAAAAAACAAACCAACAAACTTAAAAACACGTACCAAGAAATACATGAGTAAATGGGGTTGGTTGCTAAGCTCTCTGAAGAAGCTTTGCAGACACCTTTGTTTTGTGTGCACTTTGGGGTGGGTAGAGAGATGCCCCTTGTTTGTGCCAAGGTGCTCGTGGGCCTGGGAGCTGGTGGGGCTGGGAGGCAGTGGGGCAGGGGGTTAGGGGAACTCCTCTGGAGCCAGGCCACCTGGCTGCCTGGTTGTTTGACCCTGAGTATGTCATTTGATCTTTTGCGTTTCAGTTTCTTTTCACCTATAACACAGGAGGTTGTAAGGCTTAAATTATCTTATACTTCTGAAGAGCTCATACCGTCACCTGTAAGTCAAGTGCTTGACAAATAGGGATTATTTGGATTCTTTTATTTTATGTTTTTATTTATTAATTTTTCTTTTGTAGAGACAGAGTCTCACTTTATCGTCCTCGGTAGAGTGCCGTGGCATCACACAGCTCACAGCAACCTCCAACTCCTGGGCTTAGGCGATTCTCTTGCCTCAGCCTCCCAAGTAGCTGGGACTACAGGTGCCCGCCACCACGCCCAGCTCTTTTTCTGTTTTGCAATTCGGCCGAGGCCGGGTTTGAACCTGCCACCTTCGGTATATGGGACCGGCACCCTACTCGATGAGCCACAGGCGCTGCCTGATTCTTTTATTTTTTTTCCTCTCCCGAGTTAGCAGCTGAGCAGACAGGCCCGGGGAGGGTCAGTGATCTGTCTGAGGTCTCTCACCTAGATGGGAGCTGCACCAGGACTTGAACCTGGACCCCTCAACTCAGTGTTGGGTTTTTCCAACTATGTCTGCAGCATGGCTACCTTCCCCAACAATCATTTGAGAAGCCACCCAGGGAGGGCCTGGGGCCCTATTCTGCAGATGAGGAAACTGAGGCCCTGAGGACTTGGGGCCAGCTATAGGCAGGAGGCGTACCTTGCTCACTGTGGCATCCCAGTCCTTGGCACACAGGGTATGACCTGACTACACTTGTTGACTTGAAAATGAGAAGAGGAAGGAATGGAGGGGGTTGGAGGTGGACAGGGAGCTGAGGACAATTTAACATCCTCCTGGGTTGGAGCTGAGACGCTGACCCAGATCTCCCAGCTAGCACCTGCCTCCCTCCACCACCCTGCCCATTCTGGACTCAGGTATCTGAATTGGGCTTTGCCCCCCAGCCCCTCCTCATGCCTAACACGTCTCACTTGCAGCCTGTAGCCCTAAACCGAGGGAGGTCTACGTGAAGGGGTGAGCGGTGCAGTCTCTGAGGCCTCGTGTCCAGGGCCTTGGGAAACCTCACACCTGGCTGGGGAAGATGACAAACGCAGCAGAACAGTGTCTGTGACATCCTGTGAATTAATCCGAGCGTCCTGGGCCCCAGGCAATATAAGCGGTGGCAGCGGGGGAGTCCTGTCTCCAGTCTTGATTAAATCACAATGCTCTGCCAGTCTGTGCCCATTCTCCCAGCTAGAAGAGGAAGGCGTGGCTGACGCCGATGGGAGGGGGGCTCCAGGATCAGGGTGCAAGGTCTGGCAGGGGCCTGGGAAGCCCAGACAGGGCAGAAGCACAAGATAGGCTCTTTGACCTTGGACCCCAATCTGGACAGTGGGCTGCTCACTCCCAGCCAAGCTTCTCCTGGGGTTCTTGGGTAAGCACTGGACAAGCAAGTCCACCTGGTCCCTGCAGACCCCAGTTTTCATTTTTCTGTGTGTGTAGAGGAGACTTCTTGAACTGGGTGTTGTCAGCTGAGTAGGAGTTTTCTTGGCTCACTGCCGCTGGCCTCCTCTCTTGCTATTCCCACCTGCCATGGCTGGCTAGGTCACACCTCTGTGCCTCTGCCCAGTCCCTTCTTTCTGCCATCTTTGTTCCCCTCCTGTGCCACCTGACAAAGTCCTCCACATTAGAAATGTAACAAGACCAACCAAATAAGAAAAGCATTCAGAGCTTGCAGCAGCAAGGGAGTCAGCCACCATCACTTGTGTTTTGGCAGAGATTCAAGGCAGGCAGAGCAGGAGGAAAGCTTTATGGTGGGGAGAGGGGAGCTGCAGGTGAGCTCTGATTAGAGGCTTTTGGCCTGGGCGAGCTGGAGGCGGCTCGCTAGAATCGGGGCATCCTGTATGATGGGTTAAGAGTCATATTAAGCGGGGCATCCTGTGGGATTGGTCAGGGGCATATTCAGCTTTCTCTGGTTGGCCCTGAGTTGGAAGCAGGAAAAAATATAGGGGAGCTGTCAGTTCTCAATCAAGGACTGATCATTTCGGGTCAAATGTTATAGAAGTCATTGTTTAGCTTGCTGAACTGTCACCAACGGTGGCAGGTCTGACTTAGAGCAGGCTGGCTTTCTGGGTTGGTTTTTGTAGACACGTGAGTTGGTTGCCTGGGCCGGGTGGCACGGATTGTGGGTCAGAGTTCTATTGTTCTACGTGGTCTGGCCATTGGTCATTTGTATGTGTGATCTCTTAACATCATTCGAGAACACAATGAAGGGCCACCACATCTAGGAAACTTCCCTTCATCTTCCACGAAGATCAGAGTAGGGGTCCTCCTTCCCTGGGCTCATAGGGACCAGGAGGGGATTGAATCCCAGTTTCTTCTTTTATTAGCAGTGTATGTTCTGAGCCAAGGGACTTAGCCTCTCAGCTTCCTCATCTGTAAAACGGGAGATGATAATAGCATTGTCACAGAGATGAGATAATACATACACCGTGCTTAGAACGCTCTTGTTATTATTATTAGTGTTATTATTACCAGCACTCCAGCAAGCGATGGCTTGGATGAGGAACGCTTGTTTACATTATCTCTCTCCCCTTTAGACCTAGAGGTGTGGGATTGGTGCAAGGGAGAAATGTCGGCTCTGGGTCCCTTCCCTTCAATCACTCCCCTGGCTCCTATTATAGCCCAGGTACTGTGCAAATATCCTTATCTGTCAGCTTCACCCTCACTCAACTAGGAGTCCCCTAAGGGCAAACATGGTTTCTTATTCATGTGGGTTCTTAAATGCTTAGCTCAGGATCTAGCCAGGGATGGGAGCCAAGAGGAGGTTAGCTGAGTGAGGGAATGAATGAGTGAGTGAATGAATGCACAAGGTGGTCTCAGAACCACCCGCGCCTTTCTTCTCCCACTCACAGGCATGAGGAGCCCTCCCTTCTCCCTTGGTTCTGACAGGTGGCCTCTGTGTGTGTGTCTTGGGGGTGGGTGGCTGAACCCCATGCCCTTGAGGGAGGTTTAGCTGGAGGAGGGTTGAAGAATTGGGAGGATGATGGGGAGCCAGGGGGAGGGTCTGCATTCAGGACAAACTCTGACTCACCTGGAGCTGTCCCATGCTAGCCCAGGCTTCCTCTACAGAGGATGGGTTCCCCATCACTGGAGGTGTTTCGTGTCATTCCTCCACGAATTCTTTTACGTGTTTGATCATTTATTGAGCACCACTTTATGCTGGGCAAGCACTACAGGGTGGAAAATTAATCAAATCAATAATTCCAAAAGCACGAGTGTGTGGAATGAAAACCCATTTATCCCTCCTTGGCCAGACGTGTCCACAGCCTCCTGCTGACCCCTTGTCACAAGCTATTCCTGACAGGGTCCTCCATCTCTTGCTGCTCTTTTCCTATCTCATAAATCATAGAAAAGAGGAAAAAACTGTTCTCAGATAAACACAGCCATAAATACACAAAGAAAGCCAGTTCTCATTTAAATCTCAGCTACTGAGAGTGTTTGGACAAGTAGAAGTCACTTCAGGATGTCAAGGAGCTGGTGAGCTGAGTCCCTGCTGTAAGCAGCCAAATTGTTACTGTAAAGTTGTCTTTAAAAAGTTTAAAGTTGGGGCGGCACCTGTGGCTCAGTGAGTAGGGAGCTGGCCCCATATACCGAGGGTGGTGGGTTCAAACCCAGCCCCAGCCAAACTGCAACAATTAAAAAAAAAAAAAGCTGGGGGCGGTACCTGTGGCTCAGCCAGTAGGGCGCTGGCCCCATATACCGAGGGTGGTAGGTTCAAACCCGGCCCCAGCCAAACTGCAAATAAATAAAAAAAAAAAAAAAAAAAGTTTAAAGTTGGGCAGCGCCTATGGCTCAGTGGGTAGGGCACTGGCCCCATATACCAAGGGTGGCGAGTTCAAACCAGGCCCCGGCCAAAATACAACAAAAAAATATAGCCAGGCGTTGTGGTGGGTGCCTGTAGTAGCTGCTTGGAAAGCTGAGGCAAGAGAATCGCCTAAGCCCAGGAGTTGGAGGTTGCTGTGAGCTGTGATGCCACGGCACTCTACCGAGGGCAATAGAGTGAGACTCTGTCTCCAAGGGGAAAAAAAAAAGTTTAAAGTTTTCTATAAATACCCAATGTACTCCGTATTAATATGAAACCAATATACAAACAGTTACATGCTCATATGAGCAATAAAACACAAAAATATTCTAGTAGGAGGGTAGGGGGAGGGGAGCAGCAGGTGGGAGAGGGGGAGGATGATTGGCAGAAAGAGGGATCTCACCTAATGTGCACATTGGGAGGTGTCTAACATGCCCCTGGGTGAGGGGCTCTTTTACAACTGGAACTTTACCCTGGAAGTGAGAACAATGTAACCTAAAACTTTGTACCCTCCTATTAATTTGAAATAAAAAAATAAATAAAAAGAGTTTAAAGTTTTCTAAAGTTTAGTTTGAAGTTGAAATATATATGTATACCTATTTTTAAAATATATATATTTTAACATACATAACATGATATATACATTTTTCAACATATATAACATAAATACAGCAAAGAACGCAATCATAAGCATACAACTGAAAAATTTTTCACCGGGGAAATGGATGTGGGTAGCCAACACTCAGATCAACATCACCAATTCCTGGAACCTGCGCCCATACCTCTGACAGCCACCACTTCCCCGCCCGCGAAGGTACCCACTTTCCTGTGAATGGAATCATATATCTCTTTTTGTGCCTGGCCCTGCTTGACCATCTACTCATTGTGCTGTGGTGTGTAGCTGTACTTCGTTTATTTTCTGTCTTGTAGTATTCCATCCTGTTGCAAGAATATGCTTTTATTTCCTTATCTGTTCTACTCTGGATGAACATAGTTTAGTTTTTTTTGGGGGCTGGGGGGATAGAATCTCACTATGTCACCCTGGGTAGAGGGCCGTGGTGTCACAGCTCACAGCAACCTCAAACTCTTGGACTTAAGCAATTCTTTTGCCTCAGCCTCCCGAGTAGCTGGGACTACAGGCGCCCGCCACAACGCCCAGCTGGACATCGTTTCTTGTCCGAGTTCCATGAATAGCATCGTCACAGGCATTGCAGCCAAGGGCATAAGCACACCTGTTGAAATTGTGCCTAGGAGTGGGAACTGCCAAGCCACAGGGAAGACATGTGCTCACCTTGGCAGGTACTGCCAAAGAATTTTCCCGAGTGGTTTTCCCAATTCCCACCCTAACAGCAGAGTAAGGGAGTTCCCTACTCGACATCCTCCCCACCCTCCCCATCCTCCCGTACTTAGGGCCTTCTCCTGCACCCTCACTCTGGTCTGTAGTTTTAATTTGCATTTCCTTGATGATGAATGAAATTGAGCTCTTTATCATCTTTATGAGCCGTTTGGATCTTTCCCTTTGTCAACTGTCTGTTCGACAGTCTTGACCATTTTTTCTATGGGTTCTTTTATTTTCATATTTATTTGTCTACAAATTTAAAAAAAATATTCTGGCTATGAGTCCTTTATCAAATGTATGCAAATATGCTTGCCTGGGTGGTGCCTGTGGCTCAAAGGAGTAGGGCGCCGCCCACATATGCCGGAGGTGGCGGGTTCAATCCTAGCCCTGGCCAAAAACTGCAAAAAAACCAAAGAAACAAACCCCCCCCCCTCAAACCAATATGCTTTCCTTCCCTGTCGGTTGTAATTTTACCTTCTTAAGGGTGTCGTTTGATGAATAGCAGCTTTTAATTTTGATGTTGTTTATTTTGATGGTTTATTTAGAATTTATAATTATTTATTTTGATGGGTAGCAAGCACTTCGGGGGACCCGTGGAAGGAATTTTTGCTTGCTTCAAGGTCACAAAGATGTTCTGTTTTCCTGTAAAAGGGTCACTGTTTTGCCTTCCCTACTTACATCTGCTGTCCGTCTGGAATGACATTCTGTGTATGGCGTGAGGAAGGGTTGACGTTTGTTTTTTCTCACATGGATTTCCATATATTGGGAAAGCCAAGTTGTCAATGGCGGTGGGGAGGGTAGGGGTGTGTTCACAGACACTGGGCTGGGGCGTGCAGGGACAGCAGAGTGGGGGCAACTCCTTTTCTCTAATTAGCAGGGTAGTCATCTTGATCTGTCTGTCCCGTGACTTCTATTTCCTGGACCCTGAGACATGGGGTTTGTCCTCAAACTACTCCTTAGTAGGGACGTGTGGCTGCAAGAGGCTGTTCTCAGACAGGACCTGCCACTGCCCCTCCCACGGTAGGGGAGGCTGGTGCCCCAAGGCTGGGAAGCTGTGAATGAATTATGGAGAAGACTCCTTTCTGGACAAGGCATGGCTTTCCTCACTCATTCACCCATTTCCCCTTCCTTCCCTTCCCTTCCCCCCTCCTCCCTTCCTCCTTCCTTCCTTCCATGTCACCCTTATAAAATCCTAATCCTCCTACCTCCGGCTTCCTTCTTTATCTTCTCTGTTGTCTTTAGAGCCATCCGATGTGGTGTCTGTTCTCTATCCAGGCGGATTTTACTTACTCCTTACTGAGGCTGGCTTTATATACCTACAGTAAGATGCCCAGGCCTTATGTGTACAGTGTGATGAGTTTTGACAGATGTCTACATCCATGTTACCACCCCCCATCAACAAGCCCCTTGGGCCCCTTCCTCCAACCCCATAGATTGGTATCTCCATAGATTAGTTTTGCCTGTGCTTGGACGTCATAGAAATGGAATCCTACAGGAACACTATATCGTTGACTTATTTATCTTGTTTATTGCCTGTGTCCTGGACTAGAATATAAGCACTATAGGTACAGATTTCTGTTTGTCTTGTTTGTTGCGGAATTCCGAGCTTCTAGAACGGTGCCTGACATATACTTGGCAAAAAATTCTGTTGAAGAGATGAATAAATAAAGTTATAGAGTTGCACTTTCACTGTTTGCTCATCTTTTTTCCCCCGAACGGGGGGCAGGAGAGAAGATGAAGTGAGAGGGCCTCAGAGTCAGACTGTAGCCCAGCTCTATCACTTACTCGCCGTCTAAACTATAGGCTAAGCTGCCTCGGTTTCCTCATTTGTAAAGGAGGATGTGAACGATTCCTACCTCACGGGGTTGTGACGATTGAAGGAGGTACTAGCTTTAAAACAGTTTAGTAAGTGTTCGATACTTGCTAATAATTATAATTCTTTCACTAATCAACTGTTAATTTACCCTGAGAGGTCATCCAGGTCACTCATTCATTTATTTGTCCAAAAAATATATCTTGAGGGTATTTGGTAACACATGCAGGTTTTAGAGCAGTGAATAAGATTAAGTCCCCATTTCTAAGGGGGCTGGCATTTTGGTGGGAGAGAGCATTATTTGGGAGTATGGTCCAAGCTTCTGGAACAAATAAACTCAATAATACAGTGACCTGAGCAAACTGGTTTTTGTTGTTGTTGTTTATTTGTTTGTTTGTTTTTACCTTGAGTAAAAACACTTACACTCCAGAGGTAAATGGCTCCAGACCTACTAGGGGCAGCTGTGGTATTCTCAACATGTGACTTCTACCTCTTTGTCAACTGTAGCTGCTGTGGCTCCTGCCATCTCATTGGCAATCCAGCAAACTGGAAATGGTAAAGGAGAGAAACATAAGTGGTTCCTTTTTTTAAAGGCATGACCTAGAAGTGTCTGATAACATTTTTATTCATACCCACTGACCAGAACTTAATCATGTGACTGTACCTAGCCACAAGGAGGTCTGGGAAATAGTTTCTAAGAGTTTGGGAGCTGGTGCCATGGAGTGCTACCCACATAAACCCAAGGTGAGTCAGGCCTATTGCGGGATAGCTTGGGCTACCCCAAAACTTGGACTTCCAGATTAGCAAATCAAAAGACAGGACACCCAGTTGGTATTCCGGATACTTGTATATTTAGACAGAACACTTACTTATTGCATGTTTGGAATACTATGTTTTAATTTGCTCCTACTCAAACCAGTCCTAACTATGCCTCTGAAGCCACAAGGGACAGATGTGTACTCCACCAGGCTTAACTATGCATTTACTGGGCGCTGATCATTGCAGGGGGATGCTGAAGACTCAAGTGATAGGCGCCTGCCTTCCAGGGTGTGGCAATCTGGATGGGCAGCTGCATCTTTTCCTATGAAGGTGCATTAAACTGAAGTTCACGATTTGTTGCATGGAACAGCCCAGAGGTGCCCATCCCAAGTGTCTTTACACAGTGGACAAAGTCCTGCCTGAGACGTCTTCTTGGAAGAGCTGAGTCTTGTGCTTGGGGCTTCCATATGGTGCCAGGACAGGACCCAGGTCTTTGAATCACTGGAGCCCTGGGTCTAATCCCAGCTCTGCTCCTTCTATGATGCGTGACCTTGGGCAAGTCCCCTTCCTCTGCAAATTGGGGTTTTCTCTGTAAAATGGGGGTCAAAATAGAACTTACTTCATGGAGCAGCAGTGAAGATAGAACTTACTTCATGGAGCAGCAGTGAAGATCAATCGAGACAATTTTTTTTTATAATGCACTTGGCACATATTTATCTTGCAAGATAAGATCTGGACTGATGTTTTTTGTTGAGTCGTTAATATTTTTACTAAGCTTTTGAAGGGAACAAAGGGTTGGGATTGTTATGTAGGAAATGGAAAGAATTTCAGAGCAGAATAGGGGTTGGAGAGAGAACAAAGGTGAGGAGGTAAGAGGGGGTGGGGGTCACCTCCCTGGGCATATCGGCCAGGCTTGGCAGCGAGCAGATGACCAGGGCCAGCAGCATCTTGAAGTCCAGCAGCACTGTCCCCCCTCTTGTCCCTGTGCCCTGTGCCTGGACACTCCTCTTACTAAGTTCATGCAACTTGGTTCCTGCACCCTGCTGTGTCCCAGCCCACCGAGGCCACTGCCACGCTGTGGAATTTCCAATTTTCTGCTAATGTGCGGGTCGTGACAGAGGCTCAGAGGCCCTGGTCTGACATAATGGCAGAAGAATTGTAAATGTCGCACTGAGTGAATGGCAATGAGGAAGGGCGGGGAGGGGACATTTTCCATCGGCCGTGGTGCTGAGCCCAGGAATACATTTTCTCTCGGAGTGTGTCGCATTAGATTTCCAGAGGTGCTCGGGCTTCAGGTACATGTCATTAGTAACAGTTTGGGCGATAATGAATCCTTTTATTTCTTTTCCTCACAACTCATGAATACATAACGAAGCCCCGCTCTCGCGCATCTGGCCGGGCCCTGCACTCTGCTACCTAATCTGTCCCTGCTCCAATATCCAGGCGGCCCAGCTGGGGCCTGCCTTAAAGGAGCCGCTGTCCTTTCCTGCCTGGGGATGCCTGGACAGCCAAGGGCTGGTCACCACTGAGACCCAGCCGGGGAGAGGGATGGCAGAGCCAAGAGAAGGATAAGACCTCAGACTCCGGATTGCAATGTATCCAGCAGGCACTCAGCAATGCTGCTTAGTGCACTGTGACTGCCCTGGCAGGGTGGGGCTGGGTTAAGGCTCTACCCAAGTTTAAAGACTGTCTACTTGATCTTGGCCAACCACTCCCCCAGGAAGGTCGTGTGATCATATTTCACAGCTGAAGAAAATGAGGCTTAAAAGGGTAGAGAACTGTCCTGGGTTTCCTAAGGCAGACCAAGCCTGAGCTTGGCCCCAGCGGGCCATAATTTAAGAAGATTCCCCTGAAAGGACATTTGATCAAGTGATTCTTGGTTTTACAAAATGTTTCTCTACCAAGGATTCTATTTCTATATTTATCACGAACCTGTTTAATTCCTGTTACTTTACTGGCAAATCTAGACCAACAAAAGGGTTAGTATCTTAAAAATGGTTTTCCCGCATGTCCGCTATCTTCTTTTTCAGCAATTCCTGCCTCTCTGTCCATCCATTCTTGGACCCTTGCATTCCCGTCACTGTGTCTGTCGCGCTCTTGCATCACTATGTTAAACAACCCCACACTGTTTTATGTGTGTCTGTCACCCCCCCTCCCATCGCCTGGATGTGAGCTCTGGCTGTTCTCTGGCTGTTCTTACCAACATCAAAAAATGTAACCCCCAGAACGCCTCTGACAGGCCTTATTATGAGCCTTAGATATGGCAGTGAAGGCGCAGAGAGGTTAGACAACTTGCCCAGGAACACACAGCAGCAAGTGGCAGAGGAAGCATCAGATCCCGCCATGTCTGCAGCAGTGCAGACAGCATGCAGGGCCTTAAGACCCAGACCTCTGCCTTTCTAATGGGCTTCATGGAAAGGCAGGCAGCGTTAGGATTACCCTCATTGCAACGCCAGCCAAGTTGTCTTTCTGGAAATCCACTGAACACTGTGAAACTCTCCATAATTCTGCTCTTAAAAATCTGAGCGTTGTTGCTGTGAGTTCTTGAATGAGCCAGGCGGCCTGGTAGGAGCTCAGGCAATAGGTGTGTGGGTGCTGGAGTCAGACAGACGTGGGTTGGGATTTTGGATCTGCTACTTACAGCTGTGGGCTCTTGGGAAAGTCACATGGCCTCTGTGCCCCAGTATCCTCATCTGTAAAATGGGATGATTCAGCTCTACTCCATAGGGATATTGGGAGGATCAATGCACCAATTCCTGTAAAGCTTTTAGAACAGTGCACGGTGGCTCAATAAATGTTAGTATTTTTGCAAAAAGCAGGAGGGTTGAGGAAAGGACTCTTCTACCACTTGTTACTGCACCACCTCCACCATCCTCCTTGTCTTTACCCCCACTACCCATTGCAATGTCAGTTCTTATACCAGCCCCCAAGAAGCACTGGCCTGGGATACAGATGCAGGTGCCTGGAGCAGTTGGAGCCCTGTCAGGCCAAGTGGGATGGCACACACCTGCCCTGAGAGGTACAGCAAGAATTACCATGCGATGCCCTCCTCTTCACAATGGATCTGTCCTGTAGACACACATGGCGGGCCCTGCCAACACCATCCCCACTCACCTGCCTCGTGTGGTTACTCTTTTCTCTCTTTAACCCATGTTCTGAGAATTGCCTTGATGCTTCTTCTAACAATACTCTGATACGCCAAAGCCATCTTCAGGAACTTTCAATGGCTCCTTATTGCCTACAAGTTGAAGTCCAAACCGCTGACCCTGGAGTTCAAAGCCTGTCCCAAACTGTCCTCAACCTGACTCTTGCACTGCCCCAGGCAAACGCTTTGCTCCTCTGCAAGGCACTCACCCCACAACATGTGGGTGGCTGTGACCGGCCTGGAGTGCCTTCTCCCTCTCCGCTCTGTCTTACGCCTCTTCCAGCTTGAGTTTTGCCTCCTTCAAGAAGCTATTCCTTCCCCTTCCCTCTCTGAGCCTCGATTTTCTCCTCTGTCAAGTGGATGCTCACTGTGCCCACTTTGTGATATTTTCATGAGAACTGAGTGTTCTCAGAGCACAGTAAATGCCTGGGCAAGGCTGGCCATGGTGGGACTCTTCTCTCTCAATTCTCTCAACCCCCCAGCACGGAGTGGGGCCTGCTGCATAGCAACCTGAACAACAGCGAAGCCACTCAGATGCCTCCCTGGTGAGGACCCCCCACCCATGCCCTGCACAAGCCCTCCTGGGGTCCCTGTTGACTTTGGTAAGTGGTCCCCCCGGGCTGCTTTGACCAGCCTGGAATTTCAAGTTGAATTTGATTTGACCCGTTCTGCAGGGCCAGCCCTTAAACCAAATCATATTCCTATTGAACCCCTGGTGCCCAGTGTCCCCTGGGAGGTGGAGATGGAGTCTGGCTGGGCCACTGCCCGAGGCCACCTTTGCCAGCCCCTGCACAAAGTGCCTCCTGAACTAATTCCATAATCCTACCTCCTGCCTGGCCCTAGCGGCTCAGGAAGGGTTCCCTGAGCTGCTCTGATCCCACCTCCCTGCCCAGCCCAGACTTGCAGCCCCTCACCAGCCTGCGTTAGGGCCCTGCCAAGGTTCTGAAACTCATTTAGGGCCATAGCTCTGTTGGCTTAGCACCCCTGCCCCCATACCTTAGCCAGGCCCTGTAATAGGATCCAGATGTTTACTCCCCTGTCCCCAGGATCCCTGGGATAATCCGTGACAGTCTTAGGCCCACAGGGGCCAGGCACAGCTTTGGGAACTGCTGGGATAGAGGAAAGAAACAGGGTAGGGGGCCCACATCCAGGGTCAGGCAAGGGATAAATAGATACGCCCAAACCCAGGCATCCGCTGTCCAGTCAGCTCCAGACTCCTCCAGAAAGCATCCTCTCTTCCCGGGTGAGGGTGGAGATTTCCATGTGCCAGCTGTGTGACTGTGGGTGAGCTGTGAACATCTCTGAGCCTTGTCTTCCTCACCTGCTGAACCAGCTGTGACCTCCCGAACCAGCTGTGACCTCCCAGCATTGCTCTGGATGGCGCTCTGGAAACTGTGTGGGTGAGGGGTAATTTGGCACACAAGTCTGGCACATAGTAGATATTCACCATACAGGCTTGGGACAGTTTCCTTATCCCTTGGAGCCTCAATTTTCCCCTCTGTCAAATGGGGATCATAGTGCCCACCTTTCAGGGTTTCAGAACGGGCACATAGTAGGAGAGTCACAAATGGTAGGTGCTTTCCCCTGGCCTTCCCGTGCTGTTGCTGGTCCACACCGGTGTGGCAGGAAGAGGGGGCTGCTCACCTCCTGGAGTCTGCGAGGAAGGCCAGACTTCATGGGATCCCCTTATGCAATGGAGGATTCAGGGAAGAGAGGTTTCTAGTCCCAGTTCTGTCTCTAGATAAGTCCCTTCCTCTTCTGGGCTTCAGTTTTCCCATCTGAAACATAAGGTCTGATGAGTTCATTGCAAGCTCTCACAACATGGTAGATGCTCAATAAATACCTGTCGTGGACTGTTCAGAAGGCTCTCCCGCCTCTCCACACCTACTGGCCTTCCTCCTCTTCCTCTGGCTGTCCCCCAAGTGGCTGAGGCACCTGTTGGCCTGAGTGTCTGTCCCACAGGCATCCCCTTCAATGCTTTCTTGCCAGTCTGTAACTCTACTCAGCAGAGAGGGAAATGGGGACCCTTGGGGTCTGGCAGGCAGGACCCATCATCCTCCTGGCCCCTGCAGATGCAGGTGGGGTCTGGAGCAGTGGGAGGGCTCCATCCTTTTGCCTATGCCTCTGTCTGCAAACCTCCTGCCTGACTTCGGTTATTTAAAATGTTGTAAATTCCATTTTAATGGCTGTAGAGTAATCCATTGAGTGGAAATACCGTATTTTCCTATTGTTGACTATTTGGGTTGCCCCCACTTTATTTCATGGAGAAAGTTCTACTCCCATCTTAGTTTTTTCCCTGAGGCTTGGATTCCCAGGAGTGGGAATCCGCTGGTCAGTGACTATGGAAATGTTTAAGGATCTTGGTTCCCACCAACCCTGCCCCCACCACCTCTCATCAGCTTTATTTTAATATGTAGTTTAACAAATCCTTTCTTTGCAAAAGATGGGGCTTTGACCCCAAAGACACAAATTTCACATCTGTTTCCCTGAAAGCAGCAATCCCCAACCTTTTGCACCAGGGATTGGTTTCATGGAAGACAATTTTTCCACAGACCACGGGTGGAGGGGTTGGTTTCAGGATGATTCAAGTGCATTACATTTATTGTACACTTTATTTCTATTATTATTACATTGTAATATATAATGAAATAATTATACAGCTTATCAGAATCAGTGGGGGCTCTGAGCTTGTTTTCCTGTAAATAGGCATCCCATGGGGGTGATGGGAGACAGTGACACTGGCAGTGTGTTTCTTATGTCCCCAACTTGACCTCAGCTCACCAGACAGTATTAAATTCTCATAAGGAATGCACAAATTAGATCCCTCACATGCTGAGCTTACAGGAGGGTTTGCACACCTACCGGAATCCAATGCTGTCACTGATCTCAGGTGATGGAGGCGGAGCTCAGGTGATGGAGGCGGATCTCAGATGGTGGAGGCGGAGCTCAGGTGATGTGAGTGATGGGGAATGGCTGTAAATACAGACGAAGCTTCGCTCCCTCATCTCCTGCTGTGTGGCCCAGTTCCTAACAGGACACAGACTGGTACCAGTCTGCTGCCTCAGCATTGGGAACCACAGCCCTAAAGCATCTCTAGGGTCCCCAAATCCAAAACCATCAGAACCTAGAGCAAACCACTTCCCAAGGCATCCAGGATGGCCCTGAAACTGTTGAAGCAGCAGGGTGGAGAGCAGAGATTCTGCCACAGGCAGCAGACCTGGTTCCCAGCCATTCCCACCCACCACCCACACCTCGATCAATTTGTTGCTGTGTATTGTTAGGAATCATCTTAGCCTCCAAGTTATCATCAAAGCAGGATTAACTCTTCACCCATCTGAATGTTGGTTGGTGATTTCTTGAGGTTGGGTCCATTTCTAAGAGAACTGTTCACTCACTCAATCATTTATTCAATAACTATTTAATTCATGCTGTATCAGGCTCTAGAATTGATTTCTCATTCCTTACAATTCCATCTATACTGACTGGTGCAACAGAAGAATGAGCTAGGGTCAGACAGTCGTGGGTTAAAACCCTGTCTCTCTCACGATCAGCTGTGAGACTTGGGCAAGCCATTGAGTTTCTCTTAAGTCTCAGTTTCCCCACCTGTAAATGGGGAGCAACAATAATGGCCTGGAAGTTGGATGGATTAAATGATGGAATGCAAGTAGAGTACTTAGTAAGTGCCCAGCAGCTATTAGCTGTAGTAATAATTAGTATTATACTGTTCTTAGGTTGGATAAAGATTATCTAACAATTTCTAAGATGGTCAGTTGTCCCATTTCAGGATGACCAGATGCCAGGTTCAGGCTGAAGCGCATGAGGAAGGCTGGTAACTGGGTCTTTTTGCCTCTCCCAGGAGCTGAGCACCTTCCTGTTCATGACTTGGCATCTGACTCTAGAAACAGGTGAACTGAGGATTAAAGGGCTTCAGTGTGGACGAGATAGATTGAATACTGGAACGCGGCAGTGCCTGAGATGAGAATGATGCCCTAATTAAGGGTGACAGTATTAGAATGTTAGAATGTTAAAAATGTTAGAATTGTGAGGGTTATTGTAATCGATAGAACATTATGCTAGAACTTTGGCTTTGGAAAGCAATGAAAGAGGATCAGCCTTTTGCTGAATCTAGAGACATAAAAAAGCCACAGAGAAAATGTGGTGTAATTTTTCTGGGAGATGGTAGCAGCAGTTGTAGATAGAGTTATTTATTTATTTATTGCAGTTTTGGCCAGGGCTGGGTTTGAACCCGCCACCTCTGGCATATGGGGCCGGCGCCCTAATCCCTTGAGCCACAGGCGCCGCCCTGTAGATAGAGTTTTGAGGGGGAAAATTCGAAACCAAACTGGTACGTGGATTTGGGAGCAGAATGCAAAATTTGCATGCAGTTTCAACATTCAAAAAAACTTAACCATTTCAATAAGTGTTGGGGGAGGGTGGGCTGTTTGGGGTTATTTGCCCACTCCCCGAGTGCCCTTGGCATAGACACTCATGGTTCCTTTCCTTCATCTTTGAGGGGCTTGTGGAAATGTGTAGACCATTGAATTCAGATCAGCCATTCATTCTACAAGGGAAGACATAGAGGCCTAGAGACACCAAGTGATCTAGTCAAGCCATGCGGAGAGGCTTTGCAGAACCAGCAGAGGGCCTGATCTCCTGACTGTGCCTCTGCTGCCCTGTCCCTCCAGACCCACTGCTCAGCTATTCCCTGGATCGTGGTCTGACCTGAGTGCCATGACAGTGCTTAGTGACCCTGATTCCTGTGCCAGACATTGGTGAATTCTACCTTAGAGCAAAACTCATTGTATACATGTCTGTTTAAACCCGCTTACTGTTGACATGCCTTTGGTTTGCAGGACATATTTATTTATAGACTTTTGCTAAAAGAAGAAATAATTGGGAAAAGACAGACATCTGGTCTACACACTCATGTCTAGCAGGTTTTTAGAGCTGAGAAGTCTGGGTTCAAATCCTAGCTCTGTCCCTTCCTAGCTGTGTGATCATGGGCAAATGACAACCTCTCTGGGGCTCAGTTTTTCCATTTGTTAAATGAGGTTGATATTAACCTCATAATCTTAACATGATGACTGATGAGATAAAGACCCTTAGCACAGTGGCTATGACAGAGAGTGGTGTTCCATAAACATCATGATGATCATTCCTCTCCTTCCTGCTTCTCCTCAACTCCCCCCACCACCCCCTCCCCAAATGCTCGCACATTCATCTTTCAGACACTGGTGTCTGTTTCAGGAACCCCAAAATACCAATGACTTTTAAAGTGATGAACATTTTGGGACTTAGACTTTTCTTGATGAACTGGAAAGATTTTTTTTTTTAATATCTCTAAATCCCTTAGCAAACTGGGAGCCAGAGCATAAGAAGAGAAGTTTGCACCTGCGGAAAGCCTGCTATGCTCTCTCTAAGTTAACCTCACAGCCTCCGTGAGGGAGAGTGTCCTTACCTCCATCTTACAGATGAGAAAACTGAGGCACCGAGACTAATTAATTTGGCCAAGTTCAGAGAGCAAGAAAGAGATGGTGATTACAACCCCATCTAGTCCTAAAACCTGTTCTTCTTCCACTAGGACACACCATTTTGTTTTTTTGTTTTTTTTTGAGCTTTTATGTTTGCATTTATTCTTCATTTAACCTTTAAAACACTACTATAGTTGAATATTAAAACAGAAACAATAGTAAGTAATGAGTATACTATGATTACAGTACCTCACTCATT
Organism: Perodicticus potto; assembly: GCA_963574655.1. NCBI lineage: Eukaryota > Metazoa > Chordata > Mammalia > Primates > Lorisidae > Perodicticus > Perodicticus potto. Next base: position 241 of record CAUYRH010011746.1, on the reverse strand, counting down.
CGTTACTGCACATAAAATGCCAGCATGAGTGTCATTCACTGGCCCCATTAAGAGGTTTGACACTGAACACCACCTCTGGGATGATGTTCATCATCCTCAAATGCTTCTCCATTGTAATGGCGCCGTCTTTCTTGATTTGGATCAAAGTCCACCAGTTCTACTTGATCCATTTCATCAGTCTCTTCTACTTCCTTCCTTTCTGGTAGAAGTTTTTCCAGCAATGAGAGTTTATCAGGAGAAA
>CAUYRH010011745.1:0-34020 GCA_963574655.1 Perodicticus potto | reverse complement strand
AATAAAATTTTAAAAAGAAAAATAAAGGAATATGTGCAGAGAAGACTACTTTTTGGGTTATTTTGTCTGAGGTCAAATATTATTTGTCATTTTTGAAATGTTTTCTTTTTCTTTTTCTTTTTCTTTTTTTTTTTTTTTTTTGAGACAGAGCCTCAAGCTATCACCCTGGGTAGAGTGCCATGGCATCACAGCTCACAGCAACCTCCAATTCCTGGGCTCAAGCAAGTCTCCTGCCTCTGCCTCCCAAGTAGCTGGGACTACAGGCGCCCGCCACAACACCCGGCCATTTTTTGGTTGCAGCCACCATTGTTGTTTGGCAGGTCTGGGCTGGATTCGAACCCGCCAGCTCATGTGTACGTGGCTGGCGCCTTAGCCCGTTCAGCCACAGGCACCGAGCCTTTTGAATTGTTTTCTCCAGCCAAACTATCATTTCAGTTTTTTGAGATCATATTGCCTGATTTTCTGATCTATCACAGAAATTTTATTTAAAATGAAGTGAATTTTGACCTCTCAAAAACATTTAAATCTCTTATCATGGCCAAAAAGATCCTATATGACATTGCCGCTGGCTGCCTCACTGACCTACTTCTTCTCATTTTCACCACTTTTCACTCTTCTCCACCTTCTTTGCTCACCCTCCAACTCTTTGTACTTGCTGTTCCTTCTATCTGCAAAGTTCTTCCCTCAGCTTTGTGTCCCCCTTCCAGATCTGAGTTCCAGACACTCTTTCAAAGAAGCCTCCTCTAACCTCCCTTCTACAATAATAGTACCTACAATTACTCATTATCCCATGGCTGTTTTAGTTGTCTTCATAGACCTTATCCCTATCCAATATGAGACCATTACATAATAGTATATTTTTATGTGTATCTATTTACTCCCAAAGTGACCTTTTCATTTATACTGACTGTCAATGTCCAGGCACTTTGTCTTTGTCACTGCTGTATCCTCAATGCCTTCAAGATAAAGCAGTAAGTAATTGTGAATAAATGAATTAGTTCATGGCTCCCTCATCGTTTCCCTGATTCATTTATTTTTACATATGCACGTGTAGCTGCCCTAGTAAGACTTCAGCTTTTAGGTCATGGTTTATTTGATAAGAAGGCATAAGTGAATATATTGGTAGATCAGTGTGTTTTTTCAAGGAGTAAAACGTTAAATAATTAAAGAATATCAAAGCAGACAATAGGAAGATAAAAGGTTTTTCAAACTAGCTTGCTCTACAAGTACACACTTTTGTCATTGGGTGTGAAGTCCCAAATCATTTACTTGTTAGTGATGCCAACATCAAGATTATATGCACTGTATAAAGAAATTTATATGGTGAATTCTCCAAATACTACAGGTAGACTTCTCATTTGATCCAGCAATCCTGCTAGTAAGTATCTATCCAAAGGAAAAGAAATCATTATATCAGGGACTACGCAATCAAGTGTTTATCTCAGCACAGTTCACAATTGCAAGGATCTGGAATCAACCTAAATGCCCATTAACCAAGGAGTAGATAAAGAAAATGTGGTATATGTATACCATGGCCTACTGCCTGGCCATAAAAAAGGATGAAATAATGTCTTTTGCAGGAGCTTGAATAAATTTAGGAGCCATTAGCCTAAATGAAATAATGCAGGAATGGAAAACCAAATACCACGTGTTCTTACAAGTGGGAGCCACGTTACAGGTACATGGGGGCATACACAGTGCTACAAGGGACATCGTAGACTCAGAAGTGGCTTTGGTTACATGTTTGAATTGTACAGTGCAGATGTCTGGGTTTTTAGGGTATCCATCACCTGAACAGTGGATGTTACACACAATAGGTAATTTTTCGTTCCTCACCTCTCTCCCAGCATGTCCCCTTCTGACTCATATAAATAAAGTAAATCTTAAAAATTTTGTAAATTTAGTGAGTCTTTCCACCAAATGAAGATACTTTGTGACACAATAGCCCTTCTGTAAGTAGACACTTGTTACTTAGATGTCTGGGATTCGTTTTTTTAATGTGAGGCTTTATTAAAGCTATACTAACCTTCATGGGTTAAGCATTTATTTATGCTGTGCTCATATAAATGTGCCTCTTGGACTACAAGATTCTAAAGTGACAAGCCAGTTCCATGCTTTTCTTCAAGTATGCCTAGTTGTGAAAATTGCAGCAGGCACAATTAGGAATTAGGGTCTTAATCCTTTCAGTGATAATTATTACTTTAAGAACAAATAGCCAACAACAACAACAACAACAACAACAAAGCAAATGGCTGAGGCGTGGTGGCTCATGCCTGTAATCCTAGCACTTTGGGAGGTCGAGGCAGGAGGGTTGCTTGATCCTACAGGCACATGGGAGCATATATCTACACTGTACTCTAGCAGAACAAGAAGGTGGGTCCAGATCTATGGTGCATCTTAGAGGGGTACAGGTGAAACTTACTAAATGCAGAATATAAATGTCTGAACACAATAACTAAGAAAACACCGTGAAAGCTATGTTAACCAGTTCGATGAGAATATTTCAAATTGTATATAAAACCAACACATTGTACCCCATGATTACATTAATGTACACAGCTATGATTTAATAAAAAAAAATAAAAAAATCTACTAACTCAGAATCTTTACGTAGTAAGTAGGACTTGAGAATATGTATTTTTAAGAAGCTGCTTCTCCTTACCACCCCTGCTATGCCCTCATCCTCAGTAATTCTGATTCAGTCAGCTCATTTACCAGCCATGGAAATTTCTGGCATAGGTTGTTTACATTATGAAGTATATGTATTTTAGGCACAGTAGGCAAAAGTATGGCCTTACACAGAGAGTAAAGGGAAGTTGTCACAGTCTTGTGGTCTAAGCAATAAAACAGAAGAGCTACTGAGGGGAAAGATTAAGAGTCTGACCCCCCAGGGCAATGCCTATGGCTCAAAGGAGTATGGCCCCGGCCCCATATGCCAGAGTTGGTGGGTTCCAACCCAGCCCTGGCCAAAAACTACAAAAAAAAAAAAAAAAAAAAGAAAGAAAAAAAAAAGGGTCTGACCCATAAGTGCCTTTAAAGTTCTACTTGACAATGTACCTAAAAGGCTAGTGATAGCAGTTTCACGTACAATGTCAGCAGAAATAATTCATGCTCAGTATGATGGGAGGTTTTCAATAACCATGAAAGAAACAGATTCTGTCTCTAGTCTTTACATGGTGAATATAAAAAGTTGCAGAATTTGGTTGATAATACTTGTAAAATGTGACAGATTCCATATCAATGTGGACAAGAAGCCAATTTGTTGAGACTACTTTCCCGAGGAAGCTGGTCACATTAGCTACCACGAGGTGATGTGGTGGGAGAGGGCAAACACAAGGGGTTGTGGCTGCACCCAGGCAATACGTGATTTTGAATGACTCAACTTCTAGATTTCAACTTTCTTATCTATGAAATAAAGATAATAATTCCACATAGCTTACAGAGAGGATGCTCAATAAATAACAACTCATTATCCTGAGAGTAGATTGAAGGTGGGTCTGTAGAATCAGTCTTTCAGCTCTCAAAATATAAAGAAAATTCAAGAACAGTTTACCAATGAGAAAAAGAAATTTAGCTTTACTAATATTTAAAAAAAGTGAATTGATATGAATGCTTTACTTTGTCTGCCATGAGGTTGGACAATTAAGTTAGTGACCTCATCCTAGGAAAAGTGCTACATACTTAATCGCACCACAGTCACCTTTGAAGGAATCCCCTTGGACATCTGGTGACCATAGTGATATTTGGCAATGAAGTACGTAGCACTTTTTCTAGGATGAGTTTGAGAACTTAATTGTATACCTCCTACAATGACAGCTCTGATGTCAGAAAAAAAGTTCCGGGCGGCGCCTGTGGCTCAGTGAGTGGGGTACCGGCCCCATAGGCTGAGGGTGGAGGGTTCAAATCCGGCCCCAGCCAAACTGAAACAAAAAAAAAAAAAGAAAGAAAGAAAGAAAAAGAAAAAAAGTTCCAAAACTGCCTTGAAGGGTGGACTAGGCACTGGCATTGGTACATAGCTTCCTGAGGGAAGTACCTGGAAGGGGGTCATAGTGATATTTGGCAGTGAGATATTTAGCACTTTTTATAGGATGAGTCTGTGTGAACTTAATTGTTATACCTCATATGTTAGTCAGCAGAGATGGCACACGAGGAATTCCTTATCTTGGAGGGGCTAAAGATGAGAAATCTTTTGGTATATGGATTGTACTGCAGTTCACATATACCTGGTTAAGCAGATCTACAATTTATATTATTACAATTCATAGGGACTTTAGAATAATTTATAATGGGAGGGAGAAGGACTACAAAAATCTTGAGGCAAAGATCTTTAAACTTTGGTCAAATGTAGAGTTTATACTTTTCTAGCTAGATAAATGTTCCAAATATGCCAGCTTTTTCTGTGATGACAAGTGGCTCATAACACTATACTACCCAACAGGTACTTTGAAAAATATCTTTCTTCCTGCTCCCCATTTGGGGAGGGACATACTAACTAAAACAGGAACTTTTCCCTCCTGGAGATCTAGACATGATCAAAACTCCTCCCTCTAATTCACCTTCCCTGACCCCAACTTGGGAAGTCCCCTTTCCTGTTATTTTGTCTTCTTCTACTGTTAAAGTTATAGGAGTCGATTCCTGCATGCATCATTCACGAGTAAAGTTCTGGAACCTTCCATCTTCTACTGAGGCAGGCAATGAAGACAGCCAACCACAGACCACCTACACTTGTGAGCCAAAAGAAAGTTTGAAGTTATTATTTAGGAAACAGCAAGAAAAATCCTAATATGGTTTTCTTTTAGCATCACTAAATAAGTGCTTCTGACCTGACGCTGTTCTATCTTTGCCTATTACTGATTACACTAATCAGATTTATGTTTTCCAGAAATGTCATCAAGCCACACGCAATAAAGATGGTTCCAATCCATGAACCCCTGTATCACTCTCCCTCTGGAGAAACCCTAACTGCCCCCTTCTATCATTGCCTGATTCAGCAGGAAGCAGTTAGATCGATTCTTCGCCCCTTTTCCCTAACAGCAGTTAGAATTTCTACTCAGAGAGGGAGAATTGATGCAGGACATTTGGCACCCTAGCCAGCTCAGCGAAGCCGGCGGACCTGCCGCCTCCTCCTTGGCAGTGTTGGTGCTGCGGCAGCCAGCTGAAGAGCCAGCGGGCTGGATGACAGGCAAGGAGGGGAACCTCCAACCCCCACCAGTGGCTCCAATAGCCAAAAAGGCTGGACAACCGCCGAGGAGACACCTGTGTCTTGGTGTCTCCTTCACTTTACACCTAGGACTAAATGTGGAACCCCCATTTCCTATGCCTAGGTCAATTTCTTGTGAATTTCCTAGGCCTCAATTCCATGAATGGACTGTATCCATTCATTGATACACTCATTCACCTTGCTCCCGGCAGAAGGGACTGTATTTATTCGTTTCTTGGCCAAGGAACCCATATGCCTATATATACCCTGAGACTAAAGGCCTAAAGGAGGAGATGGGGAAAGACCGGGAGAGAAATGGAGAGAGCTTTTCTCTCCCCACTTGAATTCTCTCCCTCTACCAGGAGCTTTAGTGTTTTCTGTATTCTTTTCTGTAAATAAATTCTGTCTTACCACTGGGGGATCGGGGGTGGGGGTGGGGATAATGTAATGAAGAATAATAAAATACATGTATTTAAATATATATATATATATATATTGATCAAGCTTGGCGCCTGTGGCTCAAGCAGCTAAGGCGCCAGCCACATACACCTGAGCTGGCGTGTTTGAATCCAGCCCAGGCCTGCCAGACAACAATGACAGCTGCAACCAAAAAATAGCCAGGTGTTGTGGCAGGCTCCTATAGTCCCAGCTACTTGGGAGGCGGAGGCAAGAGCGTCGCTTGAGCCCAGGAGTTGGAGATTGCTGTGAGCTGTGATGCCACTGCACTTTACCCAGGCAACAGCTTGAGGCTCTGTCTCAAAAAAAATAAATAAATAAAAATAAAATAAAGATATTGATCAATAATCAATAAACTTCTAAACCATAAAACACCAGACACAAACGAGTTCAGTATTGAATTCTACAACACATTTAAGAAAGAAATTATATAAATTCTCCGTAATTTCTTTTAGAAGCTACAAGTAAAGGGAATACTTTATAATTCATTCTATGAGACTAGGACCACCCAAATACCAAAACCAAACAAAGATATACCTCTCATAAACAGAAATAGAAAAATCCCCAACAAAATATTAGCAAATTAAGTTCAACATTGTATAAATATAGTACACACTGTGACCAAGTAGATTTAATCTCAGACATGCAAGTCTGGTTTAACATTCACAAATCAATTAATGTAATTCATCACATCAATAGGCTAAAGAAGAAAAATTACATAATCATATCAATAGATACAAAAAAAGCATTTGACACAATCAGACACCATTAATGATAAAAACTCTGAGCAAACTAGGAATAGAAGAAAATTTCCTCAACTTGAGAAAAAATGTCTCAAAAAATCCTACAGCTGACATTAAGCTAATAGCAAGCAACTCAAAGATTTCCTGCTAAGGTCAGGAATAAGGCAAGGATGTCCGCTCTCATCATTCCTTTTCAATATTGCACTAGAAGTCATAGCTAATGCAATTACAACAAAAGGATATAAAATGTATACTGACTTTCTAAAGGAAGAAATAAAGCTGTCTTCATACACAGATGACATGATTACTTATATAGAAAACCTGAAAATATCAATAACAACAACAAAAACCCTCCTGGAATTAATAAACAATTATAGCAAGGTTACAGAATACAAGGTTAATAGACAAAAGTCAATGACTGTCCTACATACCAGCAATTAACAAGTTCAATTTTATTTATTTATTTATTTTATGAGACAGAGTCTCACTAGGCCACCCTCAGTAGAGTGCTGTGGCGTCATAGCTCACAGCAACCTCAAACTCTTGGGTGTAATCAATTCTCTTGCCTCAGCCTCTCAAGTAGCCGGGACTACAGACACCCACCACAACACCCAGCTATTTCTTTGTTGCAGTTGTCATTGTTGTTTTAGCTGGCCTGGGCTGGGTTCAAACCTGCCAGCCTGGGTGTATGTGGCTGGTGCCCTACCCACTGGGTTACAGGTGCCACCAACAAGTTCAATTTTAATTTAAAAATACATTATGACTTATATCAGCATCCCCCAAAATGAAATACTTGAATGTAAGTATAACAAAATATGTATAATATCTATATGAGGAAAACTACAAAAGTCTGACGAAAGTAATCAAAGTAGAACTAAATAAATGGAGAGTGATTTCATGTTCACATACAGGAAGACTCAGTATTATCAAGATGTCACTTTTCCCAACTTAATATGTAGGTTTAAGTCAATTCTAAACAAAAGTCTAGCAAGTTCTTTTAAGGATATCAAACTGATTCTAAAGTTTGTATGAAGGACAGGAGGAGTGGTTCACACCTGTAATCCTAGCACTGGGAGGCCAAGGCGGATGAATTGTCTGAGCTCAGGAGTGCAAGACGAGCCTGAACAAGACTCCGTTTCTACTAAAAATAGAAAAACTAGCTGGGAGTAGTGGCACATGCCTGTTGTCCCAGCTACTCAGGAGACTAAGGCAAGAGGATCACTTAGCCCAGGAGGTTGAGGTTGCTGTAAGCTATGACGCCACAGGGTACTCTTCCTAGAGTGACAAAGTGACAGAGTGAGACTATCTCAATTAACAACAACAACAAAAAACTTTACATGGAAAGGCAAAATATCAATATTTTGAATAGCCAACACAGCCATTTGTTATTGACTGACCCTGCCTAACTCTAAGACTTACTATAAAGCTAAAGTAACCAAGAAAGTGTAGTATCAGCAAAAGAACAGATAAGTAGATCAATGGAACAGAATAGAGAGTCCAGGAATAGACAGACCCACATACATACAGTCAAGTCATTTTTCAACGATGAAGCAATAGCAATACAATGGAGCAACAAATGGTGCTGAAACAATTAGATATCCATGTGCAAAAAAAAAGTAAATCTAGATGCAGACCTTACATTCATTACAACAAATAATTTAAAATGGACTGTAGAGTAAAACACACAAGTATAAAACTTTCAAAAGATAACACTGGAAAAACTGAGCAAATGACCTTGGGTATGGCCCTGATGGTTTTAAGATACAACATCAAAAATACAATCCATAAAAGAAATAATTAACAAGCTAGACTTCATTAAAATTAAAAACTCCTGTTCTGGGAATGACAATGTCAAGAGAATGAGATGACAAGCCACAGATCAGGAGAAAATATTTGCAAAAGATACATTTGATAAAGAACTGTTATCCAAAATATACAATGAACTCTTAAAACTCAAGAATAAGAAAATGAACAATCCAAATTAAAAAACAAGATGAAAGTATGAAAAAGAGAATGAAAGTCTGTTGTTCTTGACAATGCAGATAAGCTTGGAAGACACCACATTAAGTGAAATAAGCCAGGAATGGAAAGTGAAATACCATGTATTCTCACTCGTATGTGGAAACTAAAGAGGTTGGTCTCAGAAGTAAAGAATAGAAGTTACCATCAGTAGAAGGGCAGGGGAAGGGGAAGATAGGGAAAGTGTTGTTAAAGGACACAAAATTACAGCTAGTAGGAGGAATAAGTTGTAGTGTTACAGTTCTAGTCTAGGTTAACTACAGTTAACAATAAATTTACAAACACCTACAAGAGAGCATATTGAATGTTCCCAACACACACAAAAAATGGTGAATATGTGAGGTGATGGATACACTAATCACCCTGATTTGATGACTACACATTGTATGTATTAGAACATCACTATGTACTCAATAAATATTACAATTATTATGTAACAGTTAAAAATAAATAAAAATTTCTTAAATGGGCGAGATTCCTAAACAGACACCTCATCCAAGAAAACAGGGAATTTAAACTTAAATTGCACATGAACTTTATGGCCACCCTGTATATATGGATGTCAAGAAAGCATATAAAAAGATGTGCAATATCCTATGCCATTAGTGAATTGTACACTAAAACAACAATGAGATACCACTATAAACTATTAAAATGGCCAAACTCTAAAAAATTGACAACATCAAAACTATCAAGGATATTTTATTTATTGTTCTCTGCTCTTCCAGGCTCAGGGTGAGGTCCTCATTCTCATAGTTTCTCTGTGGCCTCAAAATGGGAACTCTACCTCCACCCTCATCTCAACGAGATGGGAGCCCTACCTCCACCCTCATCTCAACAAGATGGGAGCCCTACCTCCACCTTCGTCTCAACAAGATGGGAGCCCTACCTCCACCCTCATCTCAACAAGATGGGAGCTCTACCTCCACCCTCGTTTCAACAAGATGGGAACCCTACCTCCACCCTCATCTCAACAAGATGGGAGCTCTACCTCCACCCTCATCTCAACAAGATGGGAGCTCTACCTCCACCTTCATCTCAACCTTTCCATCCAAATGAACAATAAAGAAGTGACAGGAAAAAGACCAGGCCCTGTTATTAGGCAAAAGAAACTTTTCCAGAAATCACCAACAGATTTCTGCTTTCTATTCCTTGGTCAGAACTGTGTCAGAAAACCATTTCTGACTGCCAAAATGCTACTGTTTTAGCTGGGCAAATTAGATCTTTCTAGTAAAAAAAAAAAACGAAGAAAACATATTGTGTAGATAGCCAGCAGCATCTGCCACATAAAGATTAAATAAATGCAAGTTATTTTATTTATAAACAAGCATAACTAAGATTAGACATATATGTATACCTGAAAACATACATATTTACATTTTGTCCCAAAGCTCAAGTTGAATGTTCCCATGCAATCTTAGATTGCTTAGGATAGTTGTAAAATCACAAATAATAATAGCTATGGCTTCCCACATAATTGTTATGTGAGAAGTAGGCTAGCTATTTCTAACTGTGGGTATGTCCAGGCACCAAAATATTCTTGCATACTATTATATTTGATCCTCATAATATTCCTGTAGGCAGCTATTATTATTTATACCTGCTATACTGATGTGGAAAGGTAAGTTGCAAGAGATAATAACTTGCCCCAATTTATACAGCAGTAAATGGGATAGAATTTAGATTTAAGTCTAACTTACTTCAAAAATCTTCTTTCTAAAGCTCTTCCTTATAAAAACACTTCTTTTCCTTCCTAACAGAATGCATGTACTATTCCTTAACAAAATGAGGTTGACCATCCTTACCCCCTTAGCAGTTTTTTTGCCTAAATATTTCTCTCAGGTAGAATACATTTCTCATTAAAATAAAGTCCATAGTTCATCCTCACTGTCTGAACACAGTTCTGGAGTGGGTTTCTAAGACATGTTTCTTTTTCCTTCCCCCCCAACAAAACGTCTTTGAGACATAGAAATGACAATCTCCTCTTAGTTCTCGCCCTTAGCCAATGGCCACACTGGTCCTACCAGAGACACTAAATTCTCAGGGATGCATTTTAGCAATATTTTGTAAAAAACAATATAGATCTTCTTTTCAACACTCCCAGACCTTAGAAGAATGTGGGAAAGTGGTATGTGGGAGTATAGAGTCCCTGCAGTTCATTTTTGAGAAGACGAATTGCTTTCTCACAGAAGAAGAAAGATTACCAGAAAACAGCATTTGCTGCTAAACATACTGCATTGTTAGGATGGTTAAAAAGGAACTGGTCTGCCATTGGGAGAGCAAAATGCACGGGAGAAATAATAGGCCACCACCTGTCAATGGTGCTATGACTATTTCCTTGCTCCGAAAGCAACAACAAAGCCGTGAACTAATAGATCTTAGAGAACTGAACTAGCCAATGTACACATATTGATGGTAAGAAATACATGAAAAAGGAAAAAGGGTCAGAGTTTCAACCTTGTTTTTCCTTCTCCATGGCCAGTTTTTCCTAAAGCATCCTTACAAAGGATGGTTTATACTTACTTAGGAAATGAGGTGGCCAGGTCAAATGACATGGTTCTAATGGGCAGATCATTAAAATAGAAGGATGATAACTTTTTTGCACCATGTCTCCCATATAGTTTCAACAGAGACTCAGTTAATAACTGTGAATTACATTCCCAAAGCAAAGGGTCTTTTTGAATATTCAAACTAGATTAACGAAAGACCAGACTGGGAATCTTTTGCATTGACATCTCCACATGTATTTCTCATGAGAGTCTAGGGGAGTTGTGGTAGATACCGCACATTCTTCCTCCCAACACTCACCCAAGGCCTTCCCTGATACATATCTTCATGCACTAAAATAGCTGGCATCTGCATCCCTCGGATTTTCCTATAGATATACCCAGTAGAGACCTGTAATCCATAACCAAACTGGGAGGCGGAAGCTACCTGGGGAGATCAGACCTTCTGGCATGAAGAGGCATTTGGATCTTCTTGGGCAACTGTGGCAGGGGTTCTCCTCTCGACCACTAAATCATGCATGCCATATAGCAGGCAACAGCAACAGGACAGTTTTCATTAAGACAATTCCATCATGATTCAGAGTCTCTCTACACTATGTTGTTCCTGACTATATGGTATCCTAATTTAGCTCCCTGATCCTCTTAGAAATTTTGTAGACTACTGAATCAGCTATGAGTAATAACTTTATGCTTAAAATATCTAGAGTAGATTCTGTGGTCTGCAACTAATATTTCTGGACCATATAGGAATTTGTATCAGAAAGACTTGCAAAAAAATTGGAACTTTTAAAGAAATGGGCATTAAATGCTCGGTATTGTATTCGTCTAATCAGGCTGCCATAACAAACTACCATAGGCTGAATTCGTATACAAAAGAACATTACTTTCTTAAAGTTCTGGAAGCTGGGAAAAGTCTAAAATCAAGGTGCTAGTCAATTTAGTGATTCATGAGGGCCCTTTGTCTTCCTGGCTTACAGACACCTGCCTTCTTGTTGAACCCTTCTGTGGTAGAGAGAGGCAATTCTGATGTCTCTTCTTCCTATAAAGCACAAATCCCATCATGGAGGCCCCACCCTCATGACTTCATATAAACTTTACTTCCAAATACTATCACTTTGGTGTTTAGGGCTTCAACATGTGAATAGGGGGGATGTGAAGGCAGCCAGAGCTGGGTGGAATTAGAGGGACTATTTATTTCCATGGAATTAGGTGTTAAACTGTCACTATAGTCACCTGGAATGAAGGAGCCTAAAGGACTTGAGTGGGATAAGTTGCTGCTACTGACAGCCACTTTGAAGAACATAGGGCATACAATGGTTATGTGGGAAGTAGGCTAGCTATTTCTAACTGTGGTAAAAATTTTCAGTAGAGAAAATGACAAGCTTAGGGTTTTTAACTCTTGGCCAAAGTCATAGGCAGAGAAGCTTAACTTCCCCAATGTGGACACATTCTCTTGAAGCTCTCGGGCAGATATAGCCATATAGAGTTTACAAGTTCTAATCCTATGAGTTGCTAAATTCCAATATAAGTTGAATTCCAGAGTCACTCAAAAGTCTTATATGCATGTTATGGCACTAATTTGGAAAGAGTGACATCTCAAGACTAGGAACCAAGAAATTTGTGGAATTTGGAAAATTTCCAGGTTACCCATTCTCTCTAATACCAAGCTTCCTTAATTGGCAAAGGGAGCCTTCAGGAAGACTTTTGCTGCCTCACTTCAAGACCTTGTGATGTTTCTTTTAAAAGCATTGTCAATTCTTTTTATTCCTTACCTGTCATCTCCTTGTTACCTACAAATCTGTAACAAAAGTCAGATCCCAGCATGCATAAGAAGGTCTGTTACAAACCCAGAGGGAAAGCCTTATGTGATAATAGATTTGAGAGATTATATACCTTTATGCCAATATAATCCTCAGGAGATGCATAGAAATAGATTCTGAGGGTAATAAACAGGGTTGAGAGGGGGAAATAATTTAAGCTCAGGCTGATATTTTTAAATGAATGTGTGTACCAAATTCTGCTTTCACAGTGGTCTGGGAAGTTCCCAGTGGCTCTGACTCCTCAACTAATTGAAAAAATTCAGCTTTAATAGAGCTAAATTAAACTGAAATCTCAGAAATTCCTTGGTAAAATGTAGATGAAGGAATCTAAAGTTTGAGGATATAAGAATATTAAAACAGATGCATGATCTGTGGCCCACTCGGCCACTAGTGAGGAAAACATTGGGATTTTTTTAAACTTGCCCTAGAATCTGTCATCTGTAGGCCAGAAATGAAGATAGGAGAGGTTGTTGTTGAAACATATTTTGTAATTTCAGTGGGAATAATGAGATCCTGGAGCAGCAGAAGCCAAGTGACATCATGTTAACCATAAGAAACAAAATAAGAGTGGTTACTATAATAGACAGCAAGCCTTAAGTGGGAATAAGAATGATTTGATCTGCAAGGATCTTTGTTTGACCGTGACTTATAAATCTTGTGATCCTTTTAGATAAAAACATGATTAGAAACACACTAATTTTAACTGATCAGTGTAACAGAGAAAACTCTAGTTCTAGCAGCAAGTATTAGAGCGAGCGCACCAACCAATTCCATACTTGAGCCGGTTCAGGGCTGACTCTGAATCAGGGCTCATGAGTTCGGAGGTCCTTCAGTCAAGAGGAAGATGGTTGGTTCTCTTGGTACTCCTGGAGAAGGACCCTCATTGGTGCCTGGGCTATGGCAATTATCAGAGTAATTGCACTGAAGAAAAGGAACTGCTTGAACCCTTTGAGAAATGAGCAATGCTAATACTGATTTCTGGGGGTCCTGGACACCATTGTCATCTACTCAACACAGTAGGAGTGTATGTGGATCAGGTGATAATAGTTTTCTACTGACACCTATCACAGTTGGCTCAGAGGATCTCTTTCTCTCTTTCTTTTCCGTCTTTCTCTTTCTTTCTTTCTTTCTTTCTGTCTGTCTTTCTTTCTTTCTTCCTTCTTTCTGTCTTTCTATAAGCCATTTGCACTCCTAAAAAGCAACATGTTTTTGTTGTTATTTGTTGTTTTGTTTTTTAGAGATGGGGTCTTATTCTGTCAGGCTAGAGTGCAGTGGTGCAATCATAGTTCACTGCAGCGTTGAATACCTAGGTTCAAGTGATCCTCCTATCTCAGCCTCCTGAGTAGCTGGGACTACAGAAATTATCTTCACTCCTGATTTCATAGTCTTTAAATCCATGGTCCTTGAATTTAAAACCGAAATAGAGGGGAGGAGGAAGGGGTTGAGGGGTTATTATATATGACGCACCTCTTGGGGGGGGGGGGACGCAATTATAAGAGGGCATTTACCTAACAAATGCAATCAGGATAAACTAATTTTTTTGTACCCTCATTGAATAACAAACAATTAAAAAAAACTGAAATAAATATACCTGGAAACTGATACAAACCACACCTCATTGACTTCTTGACCCATATAGTAAAGAGTTTAAAAATAATAAACTTTAAAATATCACATCTACCTAGTATTTTAGGAGGCAGAGATAGGAGGATTACTTGAGGCTAGGAATTTAGGCCCATCCTGAACAAGAGCAAGACCTTTACCTGGGTGTGGTTGGCAAGACCTTTACCTGGGTATGTTGGCACATGCCTCTAGTTCTAGCTACTTGGGAGGCTGAAGCAGAAGGATCAACTTTGAGCCCAGGAGTCTGAGTTTGCCGTAAGTTATGATGATGCCTGTGCACTGTACCCCAGACAACAGACCAAGACCTTGTCTCAAAAAAAAGAAAGGAAGAAAGAATCTGTAAAAGAATTGGTAAACAAGATGGTAATACCAGTGAATCTCCATTGCTTAGCCAGGCGTTGGAGTGGGTGCCTTTAGTCCCAGCTACTCAGGAGGCTGAAGCAAGAGATTCGCCTAAGCCCAGGAGTTGGAGGTTGCTGTGAGCTGTGTGATACCATGGCACTCTACCCACGGTGATAAAGTGAGACTCTGTCTCTACAAAAAAAAAAAAAAAAAAAAAAAATCTCCATTTTTCTTGTTTGTTTAACTTTTATAGAAAATAGTTATTTTTTGGTGAATAACAGTGTTATTATCATAAACTTAATCAGACATAATTGCAATTGCTGCTGTTGTTTCCACTTTAGACTATTTACTGGAACGTTCACACAGCACTTGGCATGCAATATACAGCTATTTGTCAGGGAAATATTTTTTTTCTATTTCATTATGAAACCCCAGAAACAGTTTCTTTTCCCCTAGTAGGGTGAGCAGATTACCTACATTCTGTTGCCACAGGAATCTATCTAATCTCCAGCTCTTCACTACAGTTTATTCTGCAGAGATTTTGTCTTACTATTTCAGAGGACATCATGCAGGTCCCTACTTGAATAACATGATGGTGACAGGACCTTGTAAATAGAAAGTACCAGGTACTTTAGCTATCATGCTAAGACACATGCATGTAGAGGGTTGGAGATAACTTTCATGGATATTCAGATATCTGCCACCTCAGTGAAGTGTCTGGCAGGACTCCTGCTTTGAGACAATTGGTAGGCTAACACAGCACATGTTGGCATGTTGCTTGTTTTCTGCAACAACTGACTGAGCAGGTTGTAAGGCTGCCAGCTTGCACAGGGGCCATAGCCAGAGAAGGCTCCCAGCTCTACAGGGCAGACAATTCTGCCAATTGGCCTTTATGGTCCAGCAAATTCAATGTTGTTTAAGATGTTCATCACTGTTTATGATGTTATATGGTCATTGTGGCAAGTCTAAATAGGGGAATCACAGGGAAAACACCTTGGAATTTAGGAAACAACTATAATCTCTTTGGCAATCATACTTCTTCAAAATAGTTTCTGGCTTGCTCTTGGGCCCTTGAAACAACCATAATCTCTTTAGCAATCATACTTCTCCTTCAAAAATAGTTTCTGGCTTGCTCCTGGGCCCTTGAAAGATGGACATTGGGACACCAAGTCACCGTGAGATCTGATAAACTGGGATAAACACTCACAAACTCCCCTGTGCCCAGTAGCACCTCATAGTCAATGAAGTTTTATATTTTCATATCAGGCTTAAGTCCTGAAAGCAGAAATAAAACTGCACGAGCATGCGTGCCTCCTTCTGCTGTCCTGCTACATGTATGACCTGTGGCAAGCTGCCTTTTAGAAGTTGATTAAAGAGTGGGAAAATATTAGCTTGGCCTATAAGACATCTCATTCGATCTCCTGGCACATTACCTACTGCAAAATGACAACCTTAATCAGGACTGACTACAAAGACTAGCAAGAGGAAGGGCTGGAGATCTACAATATGCCACGCAGGGAGTGGCCAATGGTTGGTCTGGGCAGTCATGGACTTCGATTTATGACAAGGTGTCAGGGAGCAAGTGTGTCTGTGAGCTTTGAAGAACGAACAAAGTAGTAACATATTTGCATGCCAATCCTAATCCAAAGTCCCCCCTCTCAGTGGTTATCAATAATTATAAGAAGAAGATGACCTCTGTGGGTACCAATCACCACCTTATCCAGACATTTAAGGATTTCTCAGTAAACTCATCTATCAAGTTACAACATGGCAATACTGAAAGATGCACTGGCAGGATGGCACCAAGACTTATCTGATAATGTCACTAACGATTACCCAAACCTCCAACCACAAAAACCAGCTCCAAGCACCACGTCACTGAGAGATCAGCTAGCCACTTGGCAGGGTGGAGGAAGTAATTTTTCCTCTCTGGAACAGACATTTATCGTGAATATGAATTTGCTTTTCCTGCCAGCCAAACTTACGCCAACATCATTGGACTCTCCATTAAAATAAACCACAAAATATCACTTCTGACTAATGAATTCATTTTTATAGGGAAGAAACTAAAGCAAATGGTCCCACTCACCAGAAAACATTGATCTTATGATGTCTTCCATCAATCAAAAGCAGCTGACTTTATTGAAGAGTAGAATTGCCTATTAGAGACTCATAACCTTTGCTGGGAGTTTGGGTTGCTGTTCTACAGATATTTTGTGAACAAGTAAACAATATAGAATTCTGTTTATCCACAGTCAAAATATATGGGTCCAAGACTGCATTAGTTTGCTAGGGCTGCCATAGGTTCCACAGACCAAGTGATTTAAACAACAGAAATTTATTTTCTCACAATTCTGGAGGCTGGAAGTTCAAGGTCAAAGTGTTATCAGGGTTGGTTTCTCCTGGGGGTTGTGAGGGAAGGATCTACATCAGGACTCTCATTGGCTTATAGATCATCTTTTCTCTGATTGACCTCATTTTAACTTGATTACCTCTGTAAAAGTCCTATTTCCTAATAGGTCACATTCCGAGGCACTGAAGTTTAGGACTTCCACATATGAATTTGAGGAGGACAAAATTCAGACATAGCAAAGACTGAGGGGGTAGAAGTTGTAATAGCATTTCTCAGCGTTACCACACATAAACGATTGTCACATTTTTTGTTTCCCATCCTTCCGGGGCATTGTTTAGAAGTCTTAGCACCAAAGGGAAAAGGGATAACTTTAACTGACAAGATAGCAGTTCCATAGATCTAGAAGATTAGAAATTTACCTGATCATTTTGAGCCCCTTAATCTCCCAAATATGTCAGTGAAAAGGGCTGAGGGAATCTTTTGTAGGTTGAAGTGGCTGATCCTAACATGCAGGAGAAAAAAGGGTATGAGTTTCACAGTTCAAGCTGAAACATACTAGTGATTCGCCCCTTATGCTGCCTTGTCCAATGGTAACGAGCAGTGACCAACTCGAGCACCTTCATGAAGGAAAGCGACCAAGGCTCAGACTCACAGAAACAAAATTATGTCACCTCTGGGGTGTTATTATACCCTGACTAGAGGGAAGGGAAACATGGAACTCAGAGTGAGAAATAGTGTGGAAATGATGATTGCAGGATATATATACTCATATATATATGCTCAAATATATTCACTAATCTTTTCATTTTAAAAAATTTCCCTGCCCTCTATTAATTCATATATGGTGCATTAAGGATGGTTAGCATAAGAATTTGGCTGCGGGATAATAAGACAGAACTATGATGATGTAGAAAAGGGGTCGGCTAACCTTCTCTGTAAAGGGCCCAGTTGTGAACATTTTAGGCTTTGTGGGTCACAGGGTAACTGCAGCCGCTCCTCAATTCTGCCATCAGGGCACAAACCAAGCGAAGACGATATGCGAGCAAATTAGCACAGTGTGTTTCAATACAACTCTATTTTTCAAAAATGAGCAGTAGGCTGGATTCAGTCTGAAAGCTGCATTTTACCGACTCCTTCAACAGAGGATAAGTGTCCATCAAGCTGTCGGTATTGATTGATGAGGCTTTGAACCTCCGCTTTGGGAAGAAGGGAAGGATAGTTGTATTTTGTTTTGCAGGAAAATGGGGAAGGGAGCGCCATTGTTGTTTTGAAGTTTAACTATAGGTCTTTGCAGAATCAAAGGGGTAGGGTATGGAAGGTACGACAAACCGACTCAACTCCTGAGCCAAACCCTTCTTGCCATGTTTTCCTGCGCACTTTAGCTGAAAGCTAAACCTTCATTTCTAAGAATCCCTTCCAGTTGTGGTTTTACTTGTGACCTGAGTTCCATCAAGAAGACACACTCATAATGAGACCTGTAAACAGAAGTGATGAAAAGGGAGGACAGAAATATTCAAGGACATCAGATACTTGGGCAAGCACAATGGCAGGAGTGTTTACTCTCTGAGTGTAGAAATGGTCACACTCCTACTGACTTGGGCAGAAAGCGGCACTGGAGGGAAATCACACTAGGAGCATTTTCAGCAGGATTGTGGGGAGGGGAGGGGTCCCCAGCTTGCATTGTTTCCTATCAGCATCCAGGGCTGGTTCATTGCCTTCCAGAAGAGTAGAACACTAACAAATTCTATCTTCATTATGTAAAGGTCTTTCTTTCCAAAAACAGACTCTGTTTTAATACTATTTTTTTCTTTTTTAGGGAAATAGTCTCACTCTGTTGCCCTGGGCATCATCATAGCTCACAACAACCTCAGTCTCTTCGGCTCAGACGATCCTCTTGTCTCAGCCTCCTGAGTGGCAGAGGCTACTGGTGCCCACTATGATGCCTGGCTCATTTTTCTATGTTTAACAGAGACAGGGTCTCATTCTTACTCAGGCTGCTCTTGAACTCCTGAGCTCAAGCAATCCACCTGCCTCAGCCTGCTAGGATTGTAGGTGTGAGCCGTCACACCTGGCCTGTTTTAATAATTTTGATTACTGAACAACTAATTTAATGCCTAGCACAGGGTCAGCATATGTTATTGTAAAGTAAATTGTAATTAGTGCCTTGTTATTATGCAAAATAGGGGGATTATTACTTGAAACATTTATGATTACAGAATGTTACAACGGTTATACTAATCGTAATGTTCCCAAAGCAAAGAAAAGATAAATATTTGAGGTAATATACATGCCAATTATCCTGATTGGATCAGTACACATGGAGTAGAGGTATTAAAATAGCACATGTACTCTAAAAGTATGAACAACTATTATATATCAATAAAAAAGAAGAATCACATCTTTAACAAAAAAAAATGGAAGGCATAGATTTCATGGAGTAAAACATTCACAAAGTAGATATAGTTTATAATCTTTCCATTTCCCATAAAATAGGTATCATGAAAAAAACCAAGGAATGGAATTGATTAAGGAACTAGCAGTAGGCATTGAGTGAAATGTCATTTCTAGAATGGATCATGGTCCCCAATGCCTCAGGTTTTGCACAGTTCTTCCCTCCACTAGAATGTTCTATGTGCTGTTTCAACTAATTACTATTTATTCATTCTCCAGCTCTCAGCCTACACATTCCTCACCCAGAAAATCCTTTCCCGACACCAACCAGATTAGGTTCTCTCATTGCCTACATGTTTTCTTCTCAGCACACATCACACTTTTCAACTCATCGTTGTGTGGCCATTAGATTTTTCTGTCTCCTCTACAAACTTAGGGGTTTACTCAGGCTACATAGATCTGTCTCTTCATATCCCCATGCCCAGCACAGACCGTGGCACATAGTAGGTACTCAGGAAGTATTTCTTAAAAAAGAATAAATGAATGAATGAGTGAATATAATGTATTTGTGCGAAGAAGCCAAGAGTCACACTAAGCACTTTGCCTTATCCCATTAAATCCTCACAACAGGTCTATGTTTTACCTCCTATTATTATTTCCATCTTTCACATAAGAAAGTTATAGAGCATAAATAGAACAACTTGCGAAGGCTCACATACCTAAGAGGTGGCAGAGCCGAGATCCAAATCTGGGCTCTGTTATCAGATCGATTGTTATTACCCTTCGTATAAAAGTAAAGATTAAAATGCCGCCACTACAGGACAGACAAACATTCCCATACGTGGCACCATCAGGAAGCAAGACTGCCGGAGGCGGGAGGAAGCGCAGCCTCAGGGTGGATTTCACACTCTCTTCACACGTCTGTGTAGGAAGCAAAAGCTGGGGATTTTATCAGACTTTGCCCTGTAAGAGCTTTAGAAAGAGCTCCACAAATCCTACTGGACACATTGACTTTCATAACACCATAATTTAAAATTGTGGTCATTTTAGGTTTTTGCAAAGTCCTTAACCAAACGAGTCACTAAAGTCATTTTTAAAAGTCACTAAAAAAACCCAATAAATAGGTATGCAAATTATCTTCCATACAATTTCACCATCCTGGGAAAATTTGTCATAAATTTCCTTATTACTCTGCTTGCAAAAAAACTTTTGTGTTTGAATATATATATACACATATACTCAGATATAATTTTACATAAATGCAAAAATGTGGAGCTTTTTTTCTCTTTTCTTTTTGCAAACCATAGTATTTCATGGTCTGCATATTTTTCTTTTACGTTTGCAATCCCTTCTCTTCCCTGTGCATACATCAGCCATTACCCCATCCTGAAGGGTCTATTTTAACAACCTAATCTATACTTTTTCATATATTATTTATGCTCACATAATTCGGTTTAATCCTATATTTATACATCCACATCTGTTCCCTGTTAGAACAACATTTTTTGGTTTTTGTTTGACAAGAGAGAGTTCACATTATTTGTGCTTCTCTGCACCCTGTTTTTTTCAACCCTTCATGGAAATTCCTCCAAGATGCCTGGGCTTGTGCTAATTCGTTCTTGTAAAATGGCTACATAGTATTGACAGTCAGCATGTGCTGTGTGATTTATTCAGTACTGGTATTAATAGGGAATGTCCTCTTCCCATGGGCCACTAGAGAGCACCCTTGGAGTAGGGTCAAGTCAGTCAGAGTCTGGTTTGGAGTGAAGATTTGGAGCAGTGTTTGTTACTAAAGTCACCTCCTCATCCTTTCTGTTCTGATGGAGGTTTGGTGCATCCTCAGCTAGGGATCCAGAGCTCTTCCCAACTTCTCCACAACCCTGTATTCAGGGAGAGAACTCAGAACTATCTCCAAACAGCCTCTTACCTACTACTCCAGACCCAGTGGGGTGTTAGAAGGGGCTCCCCAAGATTGTGATGGGCATAACCAAGAGTAGCCCCCACGCTGCTGCTGTCATTGCACCTTGTGCAATTCACAGAGACCAAAAAATTGCCAGTAAATAGGGTGAGAACTTGACACTTATTACCTCCTTTGATATTCACAGCAATCCTATGAAGTAAGCACATCCCATCATGCAGATAAAGCTTATGGTATAGAGGTCAGACTCATACACAGATGCAGACCCTTAAGAGATACTGGGCACTTTCTCCTCGTAGCCATCTATTTAGTTTGCTAACTTCGTCTCCAACTGGAACTCCTGCCACCACCACTCACACACACAATTTAAATCCAACCCAAATCCCCTTAAGTTTTCCAAAGACACAGAGTTCTCTGCATTTCTATTACTCCTGCCCTGTGTGCCCGCCTTCTCTTCTTCCCAAGAAAATCACTCTGGCCCCACCCAACCTTTTATCTACAAGGGAAACTCCTCCTTCTTTAAGAAGTCAGCTTACATTGTGCCCTGTCTGTGGGGCTTTCACAAGGAAGCAAAATACTCTTTGTACCTTATGATACCGAGAAAAGTTGCTTCCTTATCTAACGCCTCTATTAGAAAGAAAGTTCTAAAGCCAAGACTTACTGTTTTAGGATCTCTGCACCTGGCACAGAGATTGCCAGGTGGAGCAGATGCCTGACACACATTCATAAACGAATAAATGACCAAATGAATGAACTGTGAGGGCTTTCTCTTAAGGAGCAGGAGTCCAAGCCAATTCTTAACAACACAAAATAAATAAATGAAAGCCAAGAGGCTTGGGTTACTTTTTGTCAGAGCATTTCTGTGCCACATCTATTTGCCAAGCCAATCAGTAGCAAATAAAGAGCCCCTGGCTTTTGTTCTGCAGCTGAACCTGCAGCAGTACCTTCCCTGAGAATCCAGACAGTTACAGTTGAAGAAAGAGAGTGTGAGGGGCTGTTCACATGTGCCTGGGGTCTGCTATTAGTTGTTGCTGAAAGATAAGATTCCATTTTGTTATCAGAGTGAAAGTACTTCAGAATGACACAGCAGCTGCTGGGGAGGGAAAAAAAAGAAAAACACCTCACCTTTCATCAAAAAAAATTAGTGGTAAAAGTACGTATTATTTTTCTCTTTAAAAACACACACGGGGACTATTTGGCTTGGTTTGGACTTATTTCCTCTCGTTAAAGGCCTATCAATCCTCTTGGGGGAAAGATGTGAAGTCCTAGCATTGTGAAAGTCATTGGGGCCACAATGACTAATGTTCTTTCTCATGTGGTGTTTTCTTTTCTGTAAACTCCAGATGCCCTTAATGAGAATGCCCAATTACTACATCTATTGACCAAGAGCAGGGCTCTTCATTGCCCAACCACACAACATTCTCTGGCAGCTCATTCTAGTGAGAAACCAGGTGATTGTGGGATTCGGTGGCAAGGACTACCGTCTAGGAGTTATAGACTAAGTTGAACTTGCAGCTGCAAATGCATATATATTCAGGGCTACTGTGAGCAGACCTTCTGAAGGCTTCCCTCCTCTCACAGAAGTTCTTTCTACTTTTTCTGGATGTTTCCAGTCTAATCAAACAGACATACATATAAAGTATTTTTTTTCTCTTCAAGCCCCCAAATTTTAAATGCATTTTTAATATCACAGAATCAGAGATTTGGATGGGAGCCCTAAACTGTATTTGCTTGATGCAGGCAAAATTCAGCTTAACTCATCTCTGGAAGTAAACCTCCCACCCCTTTCTCAGAAATACTCTCCAGGAGACATCAACACACCGGTGCATCCTGCTATCTCTTGGCACAGTTTGCTTCCTTGAGGCTCAACGAGTATTGTCTTCATTTCCTCTGCCGCTCAAGTATAAGCTTAGCTTTTCCATTGCTTTCATTTCCTCTGCTGCCCAAGGAAGAGCTTTGTTTTTTTCCATTGTCTCCAGAGTCCATTATAAGCTTTTAAGTTGTAGATATTCTATTTTGTCCCTGTGTATTTTTGCACATACAATTTCATCTGCTTGGGAATTCTCTCCTTCCCTATGACGTACCTTTCCCCACAATAAGAACTTGTATTTAGGCCCAGCACAGTGGCTCACACCTGTAACCCTAGCTCTCTAGGAGGGCAACGTGAGAGGATCATGTGAGCTCAGGAGTTCAAAACCAGCCTGAGCAAGCACAAGACCCTGTCTCCACTAAAATAGAAAACTTACCCGGGAATTATGGCAGGCACCTATAGTCAGAGCTACTTGGGAGCCTGAGGCAGAAGGATCACTTGAGCTAGTTGCCAGCTAGGCTGATGCCACAGCACTGTAGCCTGGGCAACAAAGTGAGACTCAGTCTCAAAAAAGTGAGTGTTCATAGGCCATATTCCTGACCTATTGAATCCTGACCTACTAAGAATATGGGTTTTAACAACTTGTCTGATATTAAGAGGCCCTACTCTATAATAGTTTAATCTGAGATAACCTTCAGCAATTATGGATTTAATACTTTTGACAGGTCAGAGGGATCATGACAAGCAGTTGTTATTTTACTGAACAAAATTGGAACAGAATCCCACAGAAGCCATTTAGTGAAAAAGAATCTACATAAGAGCCCAGAATCTACATCTTACTGAGATTGTTTCTCTTCATTTTTATTATGGACACATTTTGGAAAGAAATCATATGGCAAGTTTGGAAAGCCATGGATCTCTCCCTTGAGAATGGCAAGGGTCAATGCTTTTGCCTTCTGCAGGCTATTTTGGAATTACCCCTTTGCATGTTTGTCTCATATTAGTCATAAAGACTAAGCCCATCTCTCTTTCCTGTCAGAATCTAAGGTTCAGGCCTTAACACATAGTAATCATTTAATATATTAACTAAAAAAAAAATGCATGAATAAAAGTCCACAACAGAGCGTTTCTTTCTGAAAATTCTCTGCCTATTATAGATAATACAGCCATCAGACTTAGCTATGGTTTGGTCTCCGCAAAGAATTTTGGCATCTGCTAATGTTTTTACAAGTGTGGGCCCTGGACCAACCAAGTACATCACTATCATCCAGAGTGTATATCCTGTGCTGGTTCATAGACACTATAATATTAAACCTAAACCTCTAGTTTTTGGCATGCAGAAATCCCAGGGGATTTCTATGTAAACAAAGTTAGAGAATCACTGGATTATGTGGTTATCTCAATTTGAGACACTCTAAAATTATTTACTAATACAAAATAAGTATAGAAAAATTCCCAACCAGAGGGCTTACTACCTAAATTCAGTAGGGGAAGAGTGCTAGGAAAGAAAGCAAAAATCCCATGGAGAAATTTCATTATGCAAAGATGCCAGACAGTCCCCCATATCTTTGTCAATAGTCACTTTGGGAAACAGGAAGTTTAAGAAGTTTCTTTTGCTAAGCTATTCCTTACATAAGAAACCATTGAAATATACTCCCAGGAATACAAGTCAAGGGAAACAAAGCAAGTGGAAGAACTAAGGGAGTTGTTTAAGATGAGGGGGTGAGGGAAACAAGGAAAAAGAGCTAATATTCTTCCCGAGAACCTTCTTTTAAAAGCCTGATGTACAGGCCTAGTAGACACAAACCATGATATGACCTCATGGTATTGAAAACTTGATAACTGTTCGCTGAGAATTCTTTAACTAAAAATTGCCTTCTCCTGTTCTGCAATTTGAGATAACATCTACAATATACTCTGATAAGAAAAATATATCATTTGTTTTCAAAATACAAGGTGGGAAAATGGTAGTAGATGGGTGCAGTTTTTCATCATTCTAAATCACCCCATAAAAACAGCCAGAGTCAAACCAAAAAACTATGAACAACATCTATAACAAAATCAAGCAATAAATTATCCTCATGAACCCCAGGATGGAAGTGGGTGGGGGACAAATCCCCAAGCCTAATGTGGTCTCGCCAGATTAAGGGGAAGCCAGGGGAAGCCAAGGAAAGCAAGGAGGCATCTCACAGCCCTTAGAATGGGAACTCCAAAATACATCAACTGGGCAGCATGGTCAGCCAGTTTGCAGACAGAGAGTAGCCAATTGGAAAGCCTTTTTGCAAGTGAGAGTGATGGGATGGCAGTGAGATTTTAAGGGGGCTGATTCAATCTTGGACTTAGAGAAAACAAATTTTCCCAAGTGCCTGTCCAGGAAAAATCTCCATGCCAAGGAAAAACTGCTGGAAATAGAACCCCAAGTAGTCAACAGGAAAAAAAAGAAAGACAAGGTATAGATAAAGTGGAGATGACAAACAAAACCGGAAGATCTCTAAAAGCATGAGGCCATATTATTAAACAAATACAACAAATCAATTGAAAGACAGAATTCTATCAACAAAACCACAAATGCTATCCTGATCCAGCATTTTCTCCTGAAAGTTGAGAAAATTAATCTCATATAAAAATGAGTAGCAGAAAAGGATTGTGGTTGAATTCTGGACAATGATTTCACAAGAAAAAAGAAAACGAGGCACAGGAAAACATACCTGTGGATAATGAAATCACCGTAGAGTAATGTCTACAGAACAGATGAAAATCATAATCTAATACCTTTCAAATGAACTAATGAGAAAAAATTTAAACTATGTGAAAGAACAACATAAATTAGAATTAGAAAAACTCAGAAATGAGGTGGTCAAACTAAGGACAAAATTAGAATTTTTCTAAAGTAATGACAAATTGTAACATGAAGCACTTCACAAAAGATACCCAACTAGTCAATAACAACAGGAAAAGGTGCTGAATGTCCTTAGTCTTCAGAAAGGCAAATTTAAGCCATGGTGAGTTATTTAGAATGGCTAAAATAAAAGACTGATAATACTAAGTGTAAGCAAGGACATGGAGCAACAAGGACTCTTACACTCTGCTGGTGGGAGGTAAAATGTAAAACCACTTGGCAGTTTCTAGTACAAGTAAAAATGCACCTCTCCTATGCTCCAACAATTTGGCTTTTAGGTATGTTCATAGCAAAAGGAGATCATATCCTCAACAAAGGCTTATGTAAGAAAGTTCATTACAGCTATCATTCATAGCAGTCAGAACCTGGAAGCAATGCAAATATCCATTGAAATATAAATAAATTATAAAGCAAAGAAAAGTTAAAAAAAGAATGAACTGTGTGGTATATCTATGAGCTTCTGACATGCACTGTAATGTGGATGAATCTCAGAAACACTATATTGAGTGAAAGAAGTCAGACACAAGAGCCCATACTGCTCTGACTATTAATTTCTATTAATTTGAAGTTCAAGAACAGGAAAAAGTAAGCTGGGGCAGTGGACGTGCGAATAATGGCTGCCTCTTTTTGGAAATAAGGGTGTTTACTGAAAGGAAATGTAAAAGAACTTCCCAGAGCAATGGAAATAGTCTGTGTCTTGATCTACAGGGTGGTTACACAGGCGTATACTTAGGTGTTGAGCGTTCACAAGACCACACGTGCTGGCTACAATCATTTGCCAGGGGGATACACAGGACTCAATATATAGTTGTACTCGTGGCTATGATTTATTACAGGTAATAGAAAGAAGAGGGGAAGCAAAATCAGCAAAGAGAAAGGGTGAACGGGGCAAAGTTCGGAGTAAATCAGGTATAAGCTTCCGAGAGTCTTCTCCCCGTGAAGTCACACAGGATAGTTGTTAATTCCTGCAGCAATGAATTGTAACAACACAAGTGAAGTGTTGTCTCCCAGGGAAACTCGTTAGAGACTCAGTGCCAGGGTTTTTATTGAGAGCTAGTCACATACGCAGTCCTTGCCTAACATATACCCAAATTTCAGACTCCAGAAGGAAAGCAAGAACGCAGCATTTACCATATTTTTCACATAAACACACAATGAGTCATTCTTATTGGGGAATGGTGGGAACCCTCCTGAAATTCAAGTTCCCAGAGACCAGCCAAGGGCCAAGTTTGCAAGCAAGACTTTGTAAGGATAGTAGTCAGCCCTGCTGTGTTCACTCACTTCTGTACAACATGTGCAACTTCACTAAGCTGTAAACTTAAGATTTTGGTGTTTTAGTGTGTGTCGATTATGTTTCAACTTTAAACATTTAAAATGTGTTTAGTACAAAGGATAGGTCCACAGATTCTGTTCTATGAGCAGGTTGTCGTAGGTAATTAAACAAGACCATATTGACATTGGAGGCCTACAAACACAGCAAAGCAAAGGGACTCCACTTTCTCAACTGGTTTAGGGCTCAACTTTCCCAGGGCACAGCAGTTCCTGTGCTGAGGCAGCAAAATGTAATAGAAAGAACATGGACTCTGGCATCAGGCCAAACCAATTTTAAAATATGGCCCCATCATTTCCTAACTGGATAATAATAGTCAAGTTATTTCACTGATCTGAGCTCCAGCAAGATAAGAATGGTAATATGTCTGAAATGTAAGGATTAAATAAAACAACACATGCAGTAGGCACTCAAAAAAATGTCAAGTTCCTAAGGGGGAAAACTGTAAAAGAAAAGGTAAGGTACACATGTGAAAAACTGTAAGACCAGAGAAAACTTGAAATGTGTTATGGGAGTTATTCAAAGGTCTGACATTTACAGGAGGCCAGAAAGAGAAGTTGCTGGTGGCCTGTAATTGAACTTTAGGAAAGAGGTGGCAGCTGAGCTGGTGATGGACTTGATAGGACTGTGAGATTCAAAGATGAAGAACAGGGCATTTTAGGACCAGGGAAGGAAACATGCAATTAGCAAGCTGGATTTGTCTCAGACTTTTGCTAGTCCAAATTTTACTGAGAGAAAAAACACGTATGTAGCTTCATGGCTTGACATAACCAGGCCATTTGGGACATCAAACATCATGCCATGCTGAGTGGGAAGACACAGTGGGCTCTCTCTCCCACTCTGGACTTGAGACAAGTGCCATTTCTGCCTTTTGATATATCTGGAGCATGGGTGTGACCTCAACCAAGAGCACTATGGGGTCTAGAAGGCAAAATAATGGCTTCTGAAGAAACATGAACACATGAACAATCATTTCTTTGTTTTTTATAGTTAGGTCAGAGTTTCTTTTTTTAAATTCATTTCAATAGATATTTATTATATAGTTATATAGTTGGAATCCAACAGTATGTAGCCTTTTCAGACTAGATCCTTTCACTCAGTAATAGGCATTTCAGTTTTCTTCATGTCTTTTTATGGCTGAATTTCTTTTTATTCCCATACAATGTGGGAGTAGGAAGAGTGAAAACACAAGGAAACTCATCGAGAGTTGAGGCTTCACTACAGTGATTCTTCTCCAACAAGGTCCCCTGGGATGTTGATAGTCCACCTGGGAAGTTTTTATGTGCCAGTTGTCCTAAACCTTTTTGCCATCGTTTGTCCACAGTCTATAATCTTTGGCAGGCATTATGCTACACCCTAAGGATAAAATACAGAAGTCCCAGCCTCAACGAGTTCACAGACTGGTCAGGAAGGCTAAGGTAAATGCATGAATTACAACAGAAAGCAGTAAAAGCTTTAGGGGGAATATAACAAGAGGGCTGCAGCAGGATCACACAGAACAGGACTGAGCTGTAGCTGGTACACCGGGTTTCTACTTGGTGTACTCACAGCTCAGCATTAAACTGAAAGACGGATTCGTTAAGCCAGCTACTTTCCAAAACTGGTCAAATGAGAAAACACTAGGCTCTAGGTAAGGTCGGAGTGCCCTCTACTGAAACAGGAAGCTGGAAGATGAACTAGTCTGAGTGGGAAAACATAAAAACATTATTCATATCTTTTTATTTGTAGAAATGAATAAATGTCCACTTCTTATAACAATAATCCTGCTTAAGCCTCATTGGATTCTTGTGTTTATTAGGATGAAAAGCAATAGTAGGGCAGAACATCAAACAGATGCGAACATCACAGTGACAAAACAGGTTTAGGATAACGAGCATGCAAAAACCTTCCAGGTTAATTGATGGGCTATCAAAATCCAAAATGTGTTAGCCTAGGGCCTTATCATACAAACACTTAAAATACCAGAGCCCCAGCTCCTGATCAGCTACCAGTGTTTTCTTTCTTTATATATAAGTGTGTGTGTGTGTAGTTTTATTACTTGGGATTCGTTGAGGGTACAAAGAATTGGGTTACACTGATTGCATTTGTTAGATAAAGTCCCTCTTATAATTGTGTCCTGCCCCCAAGAGGTGTGCCTTACACCGTGACCCCCATCCCCATCCCTCTTCCCCTGTCCCCATTTGCTCTTTCCACTACCTCCCCCATATTAGCTCATCTTCTGCTTTCATATTAGAATTGAGTACATTGGATTCTTGCTTCTCCATTCTTGTGATGCCTTACTAAGAAGAACATGTTCCACCTCCATCCAGGTTAAAATAAAACATGTAAAGTCTCCTTCTTTTTTGATGGCTGAATATATTCCATGGTATTCATATATCACAGCTTGTTAATCCATGCCTGGGTTGGTGGGCGTTTAGGCTGTTTCCACAGTTTGGCAATTGTAAATTGAGCTGAAGTAAACGGTCAAGTGAAGATGTCCTTATAATAAAAGGATTTTCTTCCTTCTGGGTAGATGTCTAGTAATGGGATTACAGGATCAAATGGGAGATCTAATTTGAGTTCTTTGAAGATTCTCCATATTTTCTTCCAAAAAGGCTCTATTAGTTTGCAGTCCCACAAGCAGCATCAAAGTGTTCCCTTCTCTCCACATCCACGTCAGCATCTGCAGCTTTGAGACTTTGTCATGTGGGCCATTCTCACTGGGATTAGGTAATATGTCAGGGTGGTTTTGATTTGCATTTCTCAGATAATTAGGGATGATGAGCATTTTTTCATATGTTTGTTAGACATTAGTCTATCTTCTTTAGAGAAAGTTCTATTCATTTCTCTTGCCCAGTGATATATGGGATTGTTGGGTCTTTTTTTGTTGATTAATTTGAGTTCTCTATATATCCTAGTTATCAAGCTTTTGTCTGATTCATAATATGCAAATATCTTTTCCCATTCTGAAGGTTATCTGTTTGCTTTGGTTGTTGTTTCGTTAGCTGTACAGAAGCTTTTCAGTTTAATTAAGTCCCATTTGCTTATTACTGTTGTTGTAATTGCCACAGAAGTCTTCTTCATTAAATGTTTTCTCCAGCTGATATCTTCAAGTGTATTCCCCACACTTTCTTTGAGGATTTTTATTGTTTCATGCTTTAGATTTAAATCTCTTATCCATCTTGAATCAATTTTTCTAAGCGGTGAGAGGTGCACATGCAGTTTCAGTATTTTACATGTGGCTAGCCAGTTCTCCCAGCATCATAGGGATTCTTTTCCCCAGTGTATGTTCTCGTTTGGTTTACCAAAGATCAGGTGGCTGTAAAAGGTTAGTTTCATCTCATGGTTTTCTATTTGATCCCCAATGTCAATGTGTCTATTTTTGTGTCAATACCATGTTGTTTTGATCACTATGGCTTTGTAGTATAGCCAAAAGTCTAGTAGGGTGATACCCTTGGCTTTGTTTTTATTACTAAGAATTGCCTTGGCTATAGGAGGTTTCTTCTGGTTCCCAGTCCCACATTTTATGGTTACACAAGAAATTAAGGCCAGGCAAGGTGGTTTTCGGCTGCAATCCTAGCACTCTGGGAGGCCAAAGTAATTGGATTGCTGAAGCTCATGAGTTTGAGACCAGCCTGAACAGAAGTGAGACTCTGTCTCTACTAAAAATAAAAAATTAGCTGGACATGGTGATGGGCACCTGTCGTTCCAGCTACCCAGGGAGGAGTAGGCAAGCGGATCACTCTAGGAATTTGAGGTTGCTATGAGCTATAGCATCACAGCCCTCTAGCCTGGGGCAATAAAAAAAAATGAAGAAAGAAATTCAGCCATAAAAAAAGACAGGGAGGAAACTTACATGCATGTTACTAAGAGAAAGAAGTCAATCTGAAAAGGCTACAGACTGCATGAATCCACCTATATGCATCTTTAATGAAAAAGGCAAAACTATGGAGATAGTAAAAAGAGTGATAGTTTCCAGGGGTTAGAAGGGAGAGGGGATGACTAGACAGAGCACAGAGAAATTTCCGAGCAGTAAAACTATTCTAGATGATGCCATAATGGTAAATATATGTCATTATACATCTGTCCAAGCCTAAGGAATGTGCAAGTCCAAGCATGAACCTGAACGTAAACTGAGAACTTTAGGTGATGTTATGTCAGTGTAGGTTCATTGATCGCAACCAACCGATGTGCAATATTGGAAGTGGAGGAGGCTGTGCATGTGTCGGGGCAGGGAGCACATAGGAGCGCCCCAAAATTCCTGTTCAATTTTGTTGTGAACCTAAAACAGCTCTGAAATAATAAAGTCTATTTAAAAAAAAATTAAGAGGCCAGCTGTGGAAGCTCATACCTGTAATCCTAGCACTCTGGGAATTTAAGATAGAAAAATGGCTTAAGGTCAAGAGTTTGAGACCAGCCTGAGAAAAATGAGACTCCACTTCTACCAAAAAATAAAAATAAAATAGGGAAGTTAGCTAAGCATGCTAGTGTACATCTATAGGCCCACCTACTTAAGAGGCTGAGACAAGAGGATTGCTTGAGCCCAGAAGTTTAAAATTGCTGTGAGCTATGATAGCACCATTGAACTCTGGCCTGGGCAACAGATTGAGACTTCTTCTCAAAAAAAAAAAAAAGAAAGAAAGAAAGAAAGAAAGGCTCAGCACCTGTACCACAGTTGTTATGGTGCCAGCCACATACAACCAAGGCTGGCGGGTTCAAGCCCAACCCAGGCCAGCTAAACAACAATGACAACTGCAATAAAAAATAGTCAGCCATTGTAGCAGGCACCTGTGGTCCCAGCTACTTGGGAGACTGAGGCAAGAGAATTGCTTTCGCCCAAGAGTTTGAGGTTGCTGTGAGCTGTGATGCCACAGCACTCTACTGAGGGCGATATGGTAAGACTCTGTCTCAAAAACAAGAAAAAATTATTAATAAATTCAGGTTAAGTCCATCATAAAGGCAGACCTCAGAAGACAATAAAAAGGCCATTTGTCTTGCCATCAGAAACAACCCTAGATAGGAAGACAGGAGGGGCATATGATGGACTACATGGAAGTGCGAGCTTCAAAGAAGGCCACTTTAAGGGAGGGGCATCACGGTAGGGCATTTGGCACACCTGGGGGAAGGGCTCAACTACAACTTGTACTTTACCTACCAAACGCAAACTATGTAACCTAATTGTTTGTACCCTATTAATCTAAAATTAAAAAAAAAAAAAAAAAAACAAGGCCACTTTATTTTCTTCCTCTTGCCCAACCTGCCTATGAAGCAGCAAGCTACAGAGACAGTGACTGTTGCTACAGATGCCAGAAATTGGTTACACTCCAACTGATTTAGTTGGAAATTAAGCGTGCACTCAAAAGTGGCAATTCCTGTAACATTAGCTCTTATTTTTAACCTAGATCTTTCTTTTCGGATTAACATGAGGGTGCACATGGTTAAATTACATTGTTTGTGTTTGTAAGGGAAAGTCCAAATTGCAGTTGTGTCCCTCACCCAGGAGGTGTGCCATACACCCTGTACATTGTACCCGTTAGGTGGGAACTTCTCCTGCCCTCTTCTTGAATTTAATTGTGTTTTTCTCTCATGAGAGCCTGTAGTCGTATTCTCAACACATCTTAAACTGGAGAACTCCCTCCGACAGTCAGACTGAAGTATGACACTGCAGAGAGAAGTGACTTGCTTAAGGACCCGCCTCCAAAGCCTGGAGGTGTCCTGCCCTGCTGATAGGCATTATTCTACCCATGCAATGTTCATCGACTACATGTCTCAGAAAAGACAGAGGCTTCTAAAAGTGAAGATTCTATAAATAGTTGCTCTTTAGCAAATGAATTTACTTCATAGCAGTAATGGAGGCTGCTTGAAATTTTGTTCAAATAAGGATGCTATGCTAAATATCAATAAAGTCCTTAAGTTGGATTATTTAATCTAAAGTCCTTTTTCCACTTTGAATTTACTTCTAAAAACGGATTCTGTATTTTGAAACAGCATGATTAATAAATCTCTAAAAATATCCCAAGAGGGGCACTATGCTTATTTACTTAACTGGCATTTAGAGTAAAGCAATTAACAGTTTTAAAAATGTTCCTAGCCTCTTTAATTATCCAGTCAAGCCTAAATATTTCATGACTCCTGCATGATTCACATGATAGTTCAGATGAAAGTGGGAGGGGGGACTCTTTGGAACAGGTGCTGAATGCCTTACTTGCGATAAACATCTCCAGCCACCACAAGCTTGGACATCTGGTAGAGATTTTGTAGTAATGAACATCTGGAATTTAATTTGCTACGTGTAGTAGAAACTCCTTCCATTAAAAAAATAAATCTCGGCTGGGCACGGTGAGACTGGGGAGAGAGGACTTCAGGCATCTCTGGCAGGCGGGATCTACCCAGGAACTTCCCCTAGGGGACACAGGGAGACAGCGTGAGGCTTCTGGACACCCTGAGGAAGGCAAAAGCGGCAGAGACTGGGCAAGTGGTTGCGTCTGTTCTTTCGGTCTGATCCTGTTGGCGGCTGTGGGTGGGGCAACAGTGGGACTGCAGGCTTGAAAGGTCTTGCCTGTGAGCTGTTTGGGTTTCTTTTGGACTTGGCACTCGGTTGAACTGCCTTGGGAGAACTTGGGCAGGAGT